>JABFPJ010000118.1:0-63984 GCA_022817425.1 Gryon sp. ZL-2020 | reverse complement strand
AATCATATTCTTTTTTTTATGTTAAACCTGTCAAATTGTAAATATGTCATTGCGCATTTTGAACAACAATACTTTGACACATAGCAACCAACTTCATACTCTCACCAATTTTATTAATATGGAATACTCTCACCAATTTTATTAATATGGAACTAGAGGCAAAAGGCGCGCTACGCGCGCCCCCGAGACAATTTTCAAATGAACTATACCATTCCTTTGTTTTTTTAACCAATCACAAGCCTTGAATAAAAGTGTAACAATTAGACTTCTTGGAATTGGCGAGAAACAGCCAACTTCAAGCTTCCATCAACTTTTTATTATATAGGAACTAGAGGCAAAAGGCGCGCTACGCGCGCCCCCGAGACAATTTTCAAATGAATTATAATACCATTCCTTTGTTTTTTTAACCAATCACACGACTAATAGATCGACAACAATCGGACTTCTTGGAATTGACGACTTGTAGCCAACTTTAAGGTGCCACCAACTTTTTATTATAGGATGGATGGATGGAAACTTAACTGTAAAGACTTTTGCTTAAAATTGTCTAAAAATTATATTTTTTAGATCTATAACTTGGAAAAAATTATTTATTGTGTATATATATAAAATTATTAGGATAAAGTATAGACATTTATAAATAAATAATTATTTTTATGCAATAAAATAACAGTATTTAAATTAAAGAAAACAATACAAGTTTATGAAAAGGAATTAACACGAAGTTGTAAAAAATACAATTTATTAGATTTTCTTGCATTACAAATATCATTTATCTAAAAATGTTCACATCTTATGATATCAACTTAATAAATATTCTATGAAACTGTCAATATAAATATAATTATGAACACAAATTCCAAAAATAATTATTCTTATTTATTCAAAATTTAAATTGTTTCCTAAAAACATATTTAGCAAATATTTTTTACACTGGTATAAGTGAATATTTTTATCATAATAAAATATTTTCATAATTAACAAGAAATTCCTTCTATTTAGAAAAATTTAGTCAACGATAAAGTTAATAACTGTGGTAACAATTTTTCGGAGATTCTTTCCCAATACTACAATAACAATTGACTTTAAGTTAAGTCAATAGTATAAATATACTAAAAAGATACGAATTAATAATTAATATGAAATTTACTTTCTTGTAAAATCTTAAATGTAATTTTTACATTTTGGATTAAACATGCACTTCGACGTATGAATTTATATAAACAGTCTTTGAGTTGATTCACTATATTTGCTATTACGGAATATTCTATAAAACGAATGATGTCATAAAAGTAAATAAATGTAGACGTATTCTAACATAATATTAATCGAATGGATACCTAATATGTAATACTAAATAAACTAGTTCACAATTATAAAAAAAAAAGCGTCAAATCGTCATAAGTAGGAACACTAACAAAACTGCACCATTCGTTCAATCACACATTCGTAATTTTTTCAGTACATGCTTTCACTTGTAGTGCAAACATCAGCTATCCGGTAACCGTTTTGATCCATTTGGATATTATTTTTTCTAGATCTCCTTTCTCTTCTTTCATTTGGCCCGCAAAGACTCAAAATTACAGGTAAAAATATCAATCCATGGTACAATCCGTATACCACAACGGCGGTAAAAAGCTAAAAATACAGATTTTATAAATACATTTAGTAAGGAATTTATAATTACACATAAATACGGCATAAAATTTATAAAAATTAAATTACCTTAAAGAATGTAGTGAAGAGATAAGAATTACTACCACCTAGCATTACAAATGCTAAAAAGGTACTAAGTCCACCATTTAAAACTGCTGGACCGATTACATCTAATGTCGTTATTAATCGTTCTGAAAAATCATAAGAACTTAAAATGATATCGGATCAAAATAATTGACATCTCAACTTAAAAGTATATAATTCGCTGATGTCTTACCATTTTTTTTGCCTTTTGCTCTTGTGAACTCGAGCCCAACGTGAGCTGCATAATCTACCGCTAGGCCAGCGCATAATAGGACGGTAATACCCGATGAAATTTCAATTGTTACACCAAAGAAGTACATTGATCCCATAAGGTCAATAAGCGTAAAAATAACACAGCAGAGTACCCAAAACGACGCGCGCAAGTTTCTAATCAGAATTACCGTAATAATTGCAACTGCTAGAATTTCGAGACTAAGATTTCGCATAAGTTCTTCTCCCGCAATCTGAAAATCATTAAATATTTTGATAAATGTTTTGATAAGAGGTACTAAAATTCCTATTATGCAGATTATTACCTTATTAGCAGTCCATACAATGTAATCCAAAGAAAAAAGTACGACACTACTACTTTCATTACGAAATTTTATTATACTAATTAAATCTCGAACAGATTCCATTGCTTTTATTTGATCTCTGGATGTATTAATAAAAATGTGTTGAATCTGTATTTGTGAAGCCTGAAAAATATTTCTATGATGAATATAGAAAATTATAATAATTATATATGTTTATAGTTGAATTAAATGAATCTTAAATAATGTTGAAAATAAACTATTTTACAAAAGAAGAAAAAGAAGAAAATTACGTTACAAAATGCTTTGAATTTCTATAGACAAAATTAAATTAAAATATACAAATTTAGTTATTTATTTAATATATTTCATAACAAAAAATTACTAGTTCGTTCTTGACAATATAAAGAACATATATATCAAATTGAATTCAAACTTTCTTAATAAAGAAAATCGTTTTGATAGTTTTCATTAAATCATTTAATATTTATTTTTTATGTTTTCAATGTAATAAAAAATATATTTGGCATGGATTGCCTAAATATACTTACTATTATATTATAATTTCCTATAGGTATTCCATCGAATTTAATATCTTTAATATAGGATTGGCCTTTTCTAGTTAAGAGTAAAAACTCTGTGAGATAATCGTAGTATTCGGATTTGTCTTCCGGTTCTGTAATACATTAAATAATACATTACAAGAAATTATATTTAACATACTCTAAATCGATTAATTATATAAAAATATAACAATGTTCTTACCAAATTCTCGAATTCGTAACCATTGATCAAAAGCTAAGAACCAAGGATCCAGTGTCGCATTATTAACATAAGGATTATCATACAACAATTTTACTAATATCATCAGATTTTCTTTATCTTCATAATAATCAACTCCCTTAAGATAAATGGCTGCTCTTTTTCCAAATTGAGGAAAGTATTCCTTCAATTTTTCATTGAATTTAACCGGGTATGAAGTTTGATCTAAATACCAAAGCGGATCAAATTCTTGCTTCAATTCAAGTAATCCCCAAATATTCACTCCAATTAATGCACTTGTAAACAACAAAACGAAAAATTTAACTGACGCATTTGTTAAAAATGGCGCAATATATCCAGAGAGAATTTTTCGTTGAAAACTTTTTTGGCTACAATCATTGGGTCTCCAATGGGGTTGTGAACGGCAACAAAATCCATCCATCGATTTTTCTACTCGTCTTTCATCTAAAGTTAGACAACTAATGAAGAACATAACTTCAAAAATATATAAAAACAGAATTCCCGTAGTCGCAAAAACGCAGAAAGACTTTAGAAACGGCATATCGGTAGTGATACCAATAGCAAAAGCCATCATATTGGTTATTGAGGTAACAGTAATACTGGAGCCCGAACGTTGTAATGATTTCGCTATTCTTTGCGGTATTGGCAGCGTTTTTTCACTTTCGCATAAGTTTTCAAGACTTTGCATTACAACAAAGGTATCGTCAACGCCGATACCTAACATTAAGAATGGAAGGACTGCATGGACGGGACCATAAAAATACCCTAAATAAAAACACAACCCGTACGACGTGACTAATGCTAGACCTACGACAGAAATTCCCATTAAGGAAAGATAAATCCTTTGTTGTACTAAGTTGCACTTGCTGATCATCGTTATCACGTATACAACTAAAAGAGATAATCCGCAACACATGATTATCAAGTTACTGTTTAGAATTTTTTCTAAAAAATCATCATAACTACGGGTTGCAATTACGTAGACTTGCATTCCATCTGGAAGAGTACGATTTTTATCAAGAACACGATTTATAAACTCCAACTCCCAATCGGCAGCATACGGATGTGACTGCTTCAACATCCAGTTTAGAATCGTAGCCTTCGCTCGAACTATTTTACCGGTTTTATCAAATTCGACTTTCGATAATAATGGCTCAATGTCCAGCAAAATATTTTCGCTCCTGAAAATATAAATAATTTATGCTATACGTTGATTTAGGATTACTTTTTTTAATGAGTTAGAGATTTTACAAAAATATATTTGTTTACTAATACGTGGTTCGGAAGTCACGTTAAGCCGGTGGTCCCGTAAGCATACACACATACTCATACCTACATTCCATATACACACATTCATCATATGCTTATACACAATATAAAAAAGTAGCAAAATTCGGGTATCGATTTTAACGATGAAAAATGGTCCGAAAATGATAGTCTAAAAAATGACTGAGGACCGAAAATAAAATTTACATACTTATATATATATTGGTTTAAAAAATAAATTATGTTATAAAAGATGATACTTACGGGTTTTTAATTGCTGCAGTAATATCATCGAGTATTTTTTCCTTAGTTAAATTAAAGCCACTTCCAAGATCTATAGGTTCCCAGAGTTTAAGAATTGACTGATAAATACATTCATGCCGTAAAAAAGTCCCATTCAATTCATCAATCATTGTTTGCCATTCAGGTTCAAGTTTGCTCCGTCCGTAATCATCACTTAGGTCGACTTCGTTGAACCATGTCAAAAATCTAAACGTGAAACAAATATTTGCGTTAGTTAGAATTATAATATATAAATTTATGTGGAAAACCATACACCCAGAGAAAAGAGTCATGAAAATTTACTATGTTTTATAGTAGTTTGGGAATTTTTACAAAAGAGTACAAATTTTACAATGTTTAAGAGTAAATTTCAATATAAACATAGTAAATTTCAACGAAAACATAGTAAAATTCAATTTAAAATATAGTAAAATTTATATTCTTTTGCATAAATTCTCAAACTACACTCCAAACGACATCTGTGATTTTACAGTACGTTTTCCAGTTAATATCACTTTAAAATAACATGAAAAAATGTATTATTACAGTATTTTATTTGAAATGTATATTATTTAAATAAAAAATATAGCTCTATTGTGAAATATATTAAGAATTAAAATATATAAAGTAAATACTTACTGTAATTTTACAATGTAAAGTTTTGAGTGTACTATAAAATATAGTAAATTTTCATGACACTTAAGTTTCATACACTTCTCTGAGTGTATTACTTGAATATCTGTCTAATACTATTTATTCATTTATAAAATAATGCAAAATAAACTTTGTTATAAAAATATATATATTAAAAATGCTTCTGTTTTATATTGTGAAACAATTTCTGATTTGTCATATAATTAATAATTATATAATTTTATTGGATGTTTTTTTCATATTTAATCAAAGTGAATATTATACAATGACATTACCCTGCACAGACGTCAAGCCAAGTTGAATTCTTGATGACGATATTCTTAATGTCGCCTTCGATTTCCGAAATCTAAATCCAAAAATAAATAGCAAACATGAGTAAAACAATAAAATAAGTATGAAAATAAATGTTATGACATATTTTCTAAAATAAAAGACCGTGCAAGTTTTTGCAGTTTGGAAAAAGCAGTCAGGAAGGCCTTCGAGAAATGCCTACCACTCGAAGGACTTGCGGATCGAGGACATTCGGTGCCGTAATGATAATGGATTCGTATCTCAAATCATCTTGGAAATTTTCTTTCATCCAGTATGCGTCTCGTCTGATGATCGATCCTTTTGGCATAAACAGTTCTACGTTGTCGAGCTCCTCCTTCCATAATAACATGCCTGGAGCGCAAGCACCGGTTACACAAAGTGAACTTATTAGCCATATCCAGGGATACTTGCCAATGCATAATCCTATTCTGCAAATAAAATATTATTCAGTATTGTTCCACAACAAGAACTGCTTTGGATGATTGTGATCTGTATGAAAAATAGTCGTGTAAATAATGTGACATACATGTGTAAGAAATCATGATGAATAATTTTCTTTTGAACAGAACATTTAAAGAACTATCTATTATTCTTGTGAAAGTATTTATCTGAATAACAATTGTATATATGTTTCTTTTATAGTCTTCGTGTATAGTTGACTGCAAAATGTGTTACGACATCATATAACAAAAATGTATTTTTTTAATATTCTATTTCACTTTCCATAATGATAAATAATTTAAGCAATTATTATTAAAATTTTGGATTAGAAAAATAAAAAATACTACAGTGTTACATTTTCAGTTTTTCTGAAAATAATTTTTAATATATGAAGTGTTGCATGAAGTGTTTAATTTTGTCACTACGGTACTATAGTGAACTATGTACGAGGTCTATAACTTCAAACATTTGTTTTTGAACATTAATTTGTTTTGTGAAAATAAAGAAAGTTTGGGTGCAATGTTTACCTAGCACTGTCTGCCTACCATGTTAATTCAACATAGTCTTTGTTTCTAGTGAAAACTAAATAAATGTATATAGATTAATTAATTTAATTTGAATAAACCTGAGGCCATCAATAATTTAATTGTTTAAAGTTTGATTGAAATTTAATTCTTATTTCCGTATGAAGCATTATTATTGTGAATTTCAATTTTACAAACAATAAATAAATATGCAGCATAAATAATTAAAGGTTTGACGTATTAGAAAATGTATTTAGTATTAATTCAATTGAATTATAAACAAGAACTTTCGCCGTGTAAATGAAACTATATGCATAATGTAACGATTTGTTTGCACGGTTAGGATCGTTAGATGATTATATATTTTCTCATCTATAGGCAGATATTAAGATTTTAGACATCATTTGAAAAGTAAGTTGCTACTGAATTCATAAACGCTATGTTGAAATAAGCGTGGATTCTTAATAAAATATTGATCTCAACGAAATTGAAATTACATTATAATTTGTATTTCCAATTTAGTGTTCTACATTCTTGACTTTTTGCCAAGTGTTCGTGAAGAATATTACGATAATATGATAAAATGCTGCAGCATATATTGTTATAAAGTCGCGTAATATAATTTTAATTAAAAATAGTAATTTATCCACTTAAGTAATTAAAAATATTTAAAATAATTTAATTTTTATACACATGTTTTTATTTTTAATTATCATTTCTTCAATAATGAAATTATTTATTTGCAATCTGCTTATTAATGATTACTTCTGAAATATAAGGGCAAAAGTTAATTTAACATTAATTAGCGCAAATGTAAATACAAAGTGTCGCAATTTCAAATCGAATTAAATTTATTTTCAGAAATTTAATGCAGCAGAATTGTATGCGGGGGAGGATATACTTCGAATTGGATAATTTACTTTTTTTTCTATGTAGAAATAGTACGGGGTATTCTAAAATAAAATTATAAATATTGCAAATATTTGAATTTAAAGATAAGTTCGATTTCCTATCAATTCATCACGGGTCATTTCATCACGAAATTTTTATCACGATTTATTTCATCACAATTCATTTCTTCATGAAATTTTCATCACGAAATTATCATCACGATTCATTTTATCACAATTTTTTTGTGTAGATTTTGGCACATATAATAATGAACATATTTATTTGTATATTTTTAACATATATTATATTTTACATGCTTTTTTTCTTCATGTTAGTGATACGCATTTAACTATGCTTTAATGTTAGATTCGTACATATTGGTTGTGGTTACCTACATCTATATCCCGGTAAAAAATATCCCGCATAATAAAATATCCCTTTATTCATAATATCCCGTGATACAAAATATCCCGTTTTTATGTTTTTTTTTAATATCCCGTTTTTCAGGAAATGATTATAATAATAAAATAATGATTTTGATTTAATTAGCATATGAATTTATTTTACAACATTTCAAAAATATATTTTGCATTTATATATATATCATATATGCACTTAAATAAAAAAAAACACAAAAATACAAAAACTAACAAAACAAACAAAACTAACAAAACATAATTGTGTAATTATTAATTAATTAATATTTATATTAGATATATAATAATATATTAAACATATAATAATATATTATTAATTAATAATTAAGAATAAATTTTGGGATATTTTTATTAAAATATAGATTATAGTTTTGGGATATAGATGCTGCACACCATTGGTTGTATTTAATATTATATATACAAGGTCCAGTTCGTACCTCAACGTGTCATAATTTCGGCCGCTTTGCGGCCGAAATTATGGAGTCAAAACTAAAGAAATCATTTGAACGTGGACCTCGGCAAATACACCGACCTTTGCACGATAATTGGTGAATTTAATTCGAATTTCTGTATTCCAATTTAATATTATTATATTATATATTATATATTATTATATTATATATTCCAATTTATTATATACATATATATATTATATAATTATACATATACATTCCTCAATTACAAATACTACCCATCGAAATGAATTTATTACATGATAATTTTTACATGATATTTTTCTTTTTCGTGATGAATTTTTTCTGTGATGAAATGAATCGTGATAAAATGTATCGTGATGAAATAGCGTGATGAAATGATTCGTGATGAATTGAATGCATACCGATAAGTTCATTAAAATAGTTATTTCATTATTACATCTACTTATCAATTGTGTATACTTTCAAAGTTCAGTAGAATTTCAACTACAGTACATGAGAATAAGTAAACTTTATTATCATAATTAAATATTATCTTACATTAGATAGAAATGCAAAGTCTTCTTATGTCTTATATTAGTCTGCAAAAGTCTTCTTATCCCGCGTGGACAAATTAGTCTGGATATAGTCTGGCAAAGTGTATCCAGATTGCATCCATACTATATCCAGACTGCTTTTTCTCCTAGGGATGACTTAATATTAAAAAAAGTATTAATATTGAATTTGTTATATATTTCTTACATATTTAAATTATCTGTAATATTTTTTCTATTTATTTTAAAAATTAACATAAGAATGTTTTGTATATAAAAAATAAAAAATGTGTATTTACTATACGTTTTTAATTCATGAATAATGAAATTAACATCATATTAATGTAATCTACTGCAAAAAATTTAAAGAAGAATATGTTTCAGATTTATAATGTAATTATTTTTATTTACAAGGAAAAACACTGTCAATGAAAAAATATGTATAAAAGTAACAAAACTTATTTTTTGCATTAAAACAAGTAGATGAAGACTTGGTGTACATTTGCATGTTTGCATACTCTGATTTTCTGTAACTATTATTTCATACTCTAATATTTCAATATTAGATTATAAAATGTCAAGTTCATAAGACTATCAAGTTGACACTGTAGCTTCAAGAAAATAGATGTATAGTGATTATAGATATATGTGAATTCTTACAGTAGTCATAAGTCATAAAAGTGTAACTTTCTAACGTTAAGTTAGTTAGTTTTTTTAGTGTACAGATACTTATAAATAATTTTTATTGTCTGTTGAAAGTTGTTTCGCTCTTTTCATTCAGTTTTTAAAAGATTGTAATTATTCGCGTGTCAGGGACGATATTAGTTGTATAATATTTACATATCTTTAAGGGAAATAATCGTAAAATTGTTACGGTTAAAAGTTGGAAGTTGGCTAAAAATAAATCGATTCTTTTAAAGGTATTATTTTTGAAGACCGAATTTTTCTTCTTTAATGTAATAAAATAAACTTGATTTTATTCACATATAAAATAATGTTAAATTGTAATGCATGAATAAACAATTGTGCTCTTATATCTTCTAATCATTTTTGCATTATACAGGATGTACCATAAATATATGACATGAATATGACCATCAGACTCATAGTCAAAAGTTCTGCTAAATTAGACATTGCCACAGATTCAGCCATGGTTGCCACGGCGTTTCCCAAGCTGTGACAAATGCTATGGTCATACGCCATGATACGAGCCATGGTATGGCAAGGAATGCGGCTCTTGGCATAATATTTGCCACAGTATGGGCAATACTGTGGCGCCCATGGCTAAACCTGTGCCAATGAACATTTTTAAAGAATGTTTGACAAGGAGTATAGTGGTCATATTCGTGTCACACATTTATGTTACACCCTGTATATATATATTACTCTAATAAGTAAGTCATTTGTTAGTCCGGATGTAATAAGATAGATAGGAAACTGAATGAAATAATTAACAATCAATGCATCATGAACTCCCTACCGACAGACTGTTGAATCTTGTCATGTTTTTATATTTTTGCGATCATAAACTGTGATTGATATACATAATTTAAATAATTCATAACGTAAAAAAGACATGATTTTCACTATCTTTCATTTTAAGGATTACATTTTTATGTATTTAATTGATTTGATTTAAATGTATACTATGATAAAATATTAAAGTTTTCAGTTAATACAAGAATATTGTAACTATGATTATTGTAAAAAAGAATAATGAATATCGATTAATTAAATTATATATAATTTGGCCATCTATGTACAAAATGTAACTCTCGTTAGTTTAATAATATATATTCAAAAAGCTGAATATTGATTGAATACGTAAAAACTTATTAAACAAAATTAAGTACAACATTTCAAAAAGAAACTTAAAATTTAGTTTATATTCTCTTAAATAGAAATTTTACGGACGGCAAATTTGCCACTAGGACATTTTTACTAGGATTGATTCCTTAAACTATATTTTATTTTAAAGACAATACTTCAATAAACAAAAGTTGTGTCGTTAAACAAATCATTCACGAAGTTAATAATACACTGTACTGAGTTGTTATAATGCAACTTTATACAGTAAAAATTAACCTGAAATAAGTTTGTTAATAAGAAACTTTTACAAGTACAAAATTAATGATTTAAGAGTAACAAAACTTAAATCTCAGCATTTAGAAATAGAATGGTTAAGCTTGTTTAACGAACACCAATGTAGACAATTAGTTAAGCTAGATTGTGTATTTACTGTATATCAAAGATACTATGATGTTGCATATTTACTAAGATAGTAGTCATTGATTTCCGTGTAAAATAATTCTTTATCTTGATATCTTGAAATAGTTATATAATATATGCAGATAAATAATTAATAAACAATTTAAATAAAAATTGCTCAGATGAAATTTTATAATGAATATATATTACGCTATATCAATTTTCATTTTTGTTTAATCGCAAGTAGGTGTACCTTATCTTAATTACATATTAAAACCTAAATTTAATCTCATTACTTTTTTAACAATTGTAATTAAAGATTAATGTTTCTTATTGGATAAATCTCTGGAAATTGCATTTAATATTCGGATGATTAAATTCTTCCATGACTAAATGTTACTGTTTCGTTTACTTATAACTCATTCAGAATCGAATGAAACATTTTAATGGCCTAATTTGTGCAATAATTTATGACATAACTAATCGTGCATGCATTCTTCTGTTGCAATGACTACTGGCAATTATGATTAAACAGTCTTAATAAAATCAAGTTTTTCCAATATTAATATCAGAAAACCTTTACAAAACGTATTTTTAGGTTTGCGATTTAATACATTATCATTTAGACAATAATTCATAATGTTGGTATTAATGAAATAAAAATTAATTTATAATTTTATGTATGATCGATATAGAATTTTATCTAATTGACTTATTCTAAAAACAGAAAATACGCAGGAATACTGAATCAATCGTATAAAACAGCAACAGGAGATAGCATAAGAGCATTTCCATTATACAACATGCAAAATTTGTTAGCGAAGTCACAAGACACTTTTATTAGCAAATTTTTAATTTTTGGTACGTTTATATCTATCATAAATATATAAATCTATAAGAATTAATATAGCTGTGGCTTGATATACGTTTTTATTGAAAAAAATTATACAAACAATTTTATTAATTTTGTTTTTAAATAAGATTATTTACATAGATAATTAGTGTATCTAAAAGAAAAAAATGCTGAGATATGAAAGTTCATACTTTGAAAAGCTTCTTGACTTGAAGCGAAATTCGCCAGAATTATATATTAATGAAGTGCGCGATGAACTTGAGATTCAACCTCGCGAAATGGACCTTCGCGCTCTTGTTGCAAAATATACTATAATTGCGCACTATTTAAATACGAAGAAAAATTTTTAAAAAGACATCGTGTATAAACAGTTCGATTTATTAAAATTTGCCTTGTTTTATAATTATCCCAAGCGTATTTTGTATTCGGGCTATATTAGGGCCCTTTATTTAAATTCTATAATTATATCGGGCCGCTAAAATTTTGCGTTCAGAATGCCCTAAAAGGTTGAACGAAAGGGCTGCCTTTAAAGGGTAAATCAAGACCCTTTTAGTAGCCCGAAAATTGTTATCAGGTATATAACCAGGGATGCATTTTCGGGACCTTTCCAGCGTATTCTTTATTAAGCCTTTAAGGGTAGGTATTATAGAACCCTTAAAGTTTGGCAACAATGGCCCACTACTTATTGCCATGATTGTGAAATTAATAAGAAATAAAAAAATTATAGTATATTTTTTATGTATAATTATTTTTTTTGTCTGTGTAGAAATATCGTTATTATGAACATCTAAATTATTTTAGTATATTACAGTTTCTGAAAAATCCTCTGCTGTTAGGAATTGAACTTCTGTTCCTCGGGTTACTGGTCTCGTACGTTACCGCTGGGCTTCACTCAGAGACATATGATAGGGATTTTTAGTGTATTTAACATAATTTATATACTATGTGTCATGCCATTCTTGGGACGTGAAGGAAAAAAAACAAATTGTACTATAAAACATAGTAAAATTAGGCATAAATGTCGCGATATTTGCTGTAAATACTCTTAAAAAATACGATTTCAATATCTATTTTTACTATGTTTCATAGTAAAATTTGTTCTTTTTCTGTAACGTCCCAAGATTGGTATTACTTGTAGTAAAAATTCATGTCAAATGACTCTCAGTGTATATCATCTATAAGTCTATGTATAAAAGAGTTTCTTAAGTTATTCAATGGCAATTTGTGTGTGGCCCTTAAAGGTCCTTGATTCAATTATAATTAAGGGCTATATATATTATCGCCCTTAAACTTTTTGTTACGATGATAACTATTACAGGCTGATTTTGTCACCTTGAAAGGACACGATATATTTTCCTGTTAAAAAAAATTTAAATATTTACTAATAGGAACTTTTAAGGATCCTTTTTGGGCTACTCTTACGGGCTTTATTTACTGCCCTTAAGAATACCTGAAAGGTAAGTTGTATAAATGACCGTAAAAGTTGCATAAGCAGGGCCCTGAAAGGGCCTAATATACCTTCTAAATATTAACTTATTTTTTATTAAGGTCCTTTGAGGGTTCTGCGCAGAAATTCTTTAAAGGGCTGTATGTGTCGTTACCCTCATAGATCCCTGAATGATAGGTTGTATAAATACCCATAAAGTCGATAGGAATCAGGGTCCTGATAGAACCTATTATAATCGACCCTTTTAAATATTTACTTATTATTTAGATAGGCTCTTTAAAGGCCCTACTCTGATTTACCTTTACAGGTTTTGTTTATTGCAACCATTAAGGGAACTTTAAAGATATATTTTATAATTGCCCAGAAAGGTTGCATATATGGGGGCCCTAAAAGAACCGAATATACTCTACCTTTTCAAAATATTAACTTGTTTTCTAAGTAGGCCGTTCAAGGGTCCTGATCTGATTTACCTTTACAGGCTTTGTTTATTGCAACCATTCAGGGACCATTAACGGTGTATTGTATTATTGCCTAGAAAGAATGCATGTTTGAGGCCCTGCAGGGGCCTGTAATGAATATGTTGGTTATAAAATTAAGGTGGCGACCTAAAGAGGGCCTGGAAGGGAACTGAAGTTGTAGCGCGTATTCGTTATGCCCTTAAAGGCCTCTAATGATATCATGGTTCGCCAGCACAAAAATACGCTTGGGTAATTATAAATATAATACGTAATTTTAGCTACCGAATATTTATAGTAATTATTGTAATTTAACATGTGAGTTTTAAAAGAGAAAATATTAAATTTATTTTTAGGTAATAGAAAATTTAATGTACTATTATTTATTAAATTATTTATTTATAACATAAATAAGAAGTTACTAATAAATTGATATAAAATGCAAAATCAATATAACTTTTTAAGGAAAAATACATAAGTCAAAACTCAGGTTTCCTAAATTATCAATATTCCTATACATTTCCACTTTTCGTTTATGTATAAAAAAACAGCGGATTTTTTATACATCATATAAAAATATGAAGTTAAAAGGTAAATTCTTTATAAGAACTCCCTTAACTTGATCAAAGACAAATATTTGTTGAAGTGAAACCGAACCAAAAAAATGTGAAACATAGCTTCAGTTTACCTAGCATAAACAACTTTAATGTAATAATGCAGTTTATGCTGAACTTTCAAATTGCGCATACATGACATTTGAGTTCAAATAACCTATTTAACATAACATTCCATTGTTTTACATTGTGTTAAGAAATAGGTTCAGCTTTAAACGTTTGAGTAAATATAATAAAACTGATTTAACACATATTTTTTGTGTTATTTGAATTATAAACTGTCTTTATTTGTAGTTATACTTTAATCATTGGCAATGTAATGGGATCATTTAAATTAAATCAATTTAAAAAGAATTCAGTAATAGTGATGCCGGTGTCATAAAGCTCTCATAAATGTTCAACATTTTGCTAACTTTCGTGAGTCATTTGATACTCATGCGTGTCTGTTGTGTTATGTTAAAAAACCATTAGCGCCAAAACGTGTTGTTTCTGTTTGTGTATTTATCGATAAGTTTAAAGGAATAACAAAATTATAGCAAATGATTTAATTCCTGTAATGAATAAGTTATACACTTTTAAACATTATCTGTTTGAATTGTATTTAAATAATTACAAAAAAGTAGATACGAGAAAAAGCGGCAATATTGTAAACTCATTTCGCATATCTCTTTTTCTGCGGTGTTGTTTTTTTTATTCATTTTCTCGTTTTTTATTTTTTTTTTTTCGCCCAAAGGACATCCGTTGATTGTGTTTTCGGTGCATTTGCTCTACTTAAAAATACGTTTAGTGCAACTAAATTGTTTCCAAGTATTACTTTAAAAAATATTGTTCACTGATTATTTTAACAAGTTTCAATTTTGTTTTGCATTATTATTACAAATAAAAGAAAGAAAAATATATATTGAAATATCGTTAATGTAGGAAATTTGTATGATTAAAATGATTTTAATTGCGTTATGTTTGCCGATTCGAAAATTGGAAAATTTTGGGAATATAAAAAAAAAAGAAAATAAAAGAAAAAAGTTGACGTAACATTGTAGTACATTGAAGACACGTCATTATACAATTACCTTTGTTCATGAGAAATATAATTTACTCAATTTTTTAAACAAAAATATTTTAAAATTAGCAGATTTTTTTCTTAATTATATAGTAATTTTAACAATCATTTGCATGTACCATGTCAAATATATTACACGAACAAAATGTATTCAAATAATTGAACTATTATTCAGATTATTATTCAAAAAGCTAAAAATTACAATAAAATGTTAATACCCTGTTTCATCGACATTCACAATTTGTCTGAAATATCAATGTTCGAAATGATAAATCATTATTCATTCAATTACTTATTATCACAGAATAGATGCAGTTGATGTAAATAATCATCTAAATTACGAAATCATTAGTAATGAAAACAAGTAACGAAAGGAAGAGAATATTCATATGAATCATTACAAGCCGTTTGTTTTAATATAAAAGCTATCTGATATCATGATGACAGTTCGGTGGATGCAATTCTCGACGATGCTTCCGGGTCAGCTTTTGACAGCTACACAATAATCGACTGTTTCCTCATAACAAACTAATTTACTCACTTTGCTTGTGAATTTTAATATCAAATTTCTCTCATTCAAATAATTAAAATAATGACATTTGAGCTGTCAAAAAACTTTGATTGTCACTTTGTTGTCAGAACTGAATATAGTAGAAACACATAATGTATACCATATACTATCAATTGTTAGTGTAACCCTTCATTAGCATTGTCGCATAGAATCGCGCTGGTAATGTGACAGATTAAGTTGTGTAAAGTCCATGAATGATGTTGGTGTGATAACTTCTTTTTTTAGACTCACTGGTAAAACAATTTTTCAGAATTGAGGTACGAGTAGAGCCATGACGTTCGACTGCGTTTACGTTCCATCACTTAGGTCTATCGAGTGTCGACTGACCGGTAGACCGAGATCTCAAACAAGACCAAGAGAGGATCATCCGTAAAATTGATGGCAGATGTATAATTTGCCACAATTATCCGTGAGTTTTGCGGTACGGCACATCGGAGCGAAATGTTGAGTTTGTCATTTTTGCACGCAAGATATATAGCAGAAGGAAACGCTACACGGTTCGCAAAACATGCGCAATACCACAATAGACCGCGGTTGTTGAACCAATCGAAAAAAGACATTAAACAACGCGCTATATTCAAACAAAGATATCCAATCCTCAACTTTGCTTTGCAAATATAGTGATTTTTTGTGATATTGGAAATAGTAAGTCATACATTATATTTTAATATTCTATTGACTTACTATTAAATGTGTGTTGAGTAAAAGGAATATTATTATTATAATTATGTTTATTGCATATTGCGTGGATTCTCTTGGACTGTAATTAATTTCATTATAACTTATTAGAGCTTTCAATTGCCTTTTCATAAGTGGCTTCAATGAAATAAATTAATTATACTTTTTTATGAAATGGGACAATTACACTTTTCTGATAAAATGATGGAATTTTAATGCTAAATTAATCAGACATAAAGAAGTTTAGAATATTAGTGATAAGATCTGATATTTGAGATTCGGACTCCTACGAGTACGTTATTTCTTTCTCTTCATGCATCCATCATTATGCGCGAAATAAATTATAACTTACTTTGATGTAATTTAATTTGTGTTGCATTGAATTTTTGATAAATAATTAAAATTTACTTCATTTAATTACTGATTTTACATTTACAATATTAAGGTTAAATATAACAAAACAAAAGTAATTTCTTAAGTACTTTTAATTGATCTGAAATGTTCGCTTTTAACATAGTCTAATATATTTTCAATTGAATTTAATATAAATAAAAAAATACTTCTTCATTTACTTATTTATTTTACTTGTTGAATATTAAATAATTTTAAACATGATCGATATTTTTACATCGTATGTACATATTTGATTGCAGCTGTAAAATAAAATTAAAATTGTATGCAAATAAATTTTAATTTTATAAAAAGTGATCTTTATATAATAAATTATATACATTAAAATGTTTTACAAATAATATATATCATAAACTTTTAAAAATGTTTATACTCATAAACTAATAAAAAATATTTAAATAACACGGTTGATGATTATTCCTTTTCTGGGCCAAGTCAATACTTGAAGAAGTTCACCTGATAAATAACATTCCAATACGAACTTCGCATAGTTCGAATCTAATATATAAATGTCAACGTAACATAAATTACTACAGTGTGTCTTCAAAAATAGAAATATATTAAAGTAACACATGCTTAAGAAGGACGAAAAGTATAAACATTTGAAATAACATTCTAAAATTTCCTTTCATTTGAACTATGATTGGCTGACTACGCGCATTCTATTATTGCATTTACCTGTTATATATCATCGTGTTATAATTACTAAACATTCAGAAAAGTATATGCTGTAAGAATCTCGCCAAATCAGACCTACATTGAGGACTGAATCATCAATCGATTCTGTTGAATTGATTCAGGCTAAGGTATCCCCGCGCGCTTTCATAAAACTTAAGTGGAATATATTGAAGAGACATGTACATGAAAAGAGTTAATAACATTAAATTAAAAAAAGCGAATTATCTGTAAATAAAAATAGTATATTTATTTGAACATAAATTAATTCAATATTTTAAATTTGTAATCGGGTACTTTTCGTATTATGCGAGATTTTTTGTTAGGAATAATACAATTTATTTCACAAATTTCTATCTATTATGAACAATTGATCACTTAATTGTCATCGTAATTTATCACGGAGGTGCGAATGCCATTGGCTTGTTTAATGAGGTCTTGAACTAGTTATTAAACTTAATTTCGTTTTAAGATTTCGTATTTTGAATTAATAATAATTAGATTGGATGCTGATAAATATAAATTTTTTTGTTGAATTTGTTTAGACTATATTCAACAGTTTTTTTAATGTTGAGCATTAAAATATGTATAATATTGTTAATTTGAGGTAATGTCTTATGTTAATTAAACGCATTTTGAATTATACTCTTTTAAAAGAAATTAACGATAACTGAATTACAATAAATGTGAATAATACATTCATTTATTATATAGTGTGCATTGATAATTAGCAATTTGTTTAATCACTTATACATGTAGACTATACAAAATAAAGCAAATTGTAATTTTACATATAATTGAAATATAATAGTATGAAGGACGGGTTACACAATTTTTTTACTTAATAATTTATTAACAACGTGAAATACAAATCAAAAACTGTAAAATGTTTTAAGTTACTTTCGATTATTTAAATTTTGTTCAACCAAAAAAATTGCATGATTATATTTATAATTAATTATGAATGATTATGATTTTATTTTACATAAAAATGATTTATCTTCATATACAAACTTTAACTATAAATAACTCTATGTCCGTTCGATTAGGGTTGAAAAATAATATTTAAAATAAAAAAAAATATACTTTGAAAAGTACCCAACCGTTAGGAGTTTTTATTTTGCTAATTAATGAGAGATGGATTTTAAATGAATTTTAAACGATTCGTATCGAATAATTGTAATAAAAGTAAATGTATTAAAACTTAATTAATACAAAAGCACAAAAAGTTGCGTTTTTGCATGTTTCATTTAACGCATTTAACATATATTAAGCCGTGCCAAGTTTTTTATTAGATTAAGAATGATTGCGTGCCTGACAATTTGAATAATGCACATTTTTTGTCTACTTGATATCTAATTTCATTAAATGCATCGATAAAGTACCATTTAAAAAACGAAATAATAATATAATTAGTAATAAATGATAATATATAATAACAATAATAATATAATAATATTAATAGATAATAATTAATCTTGCTGAAATTTTTTAATCTTTTAAAAATATAATTGTAAGATATACTTTTTAAAAATACACTGGCGGAAAAAATGTCACCTAGTCATTTTATGTCACCTAGTCTAACTTTATGAGTTATTAACAAACAAATGTTAAAAAACGCCCATTTTCAAAAAGGTACTGGGACCTTAAATTAAAAGCAATTTTATTTTTATTGGCGCCATTTTGTTCCTTATTTAGAGGACTAGGTAAATTACGGACAGATTTTTAACAACTATTAACAAACAAAAGTTATGGACAATAATGTGAAATCAAGCCAAAAAAACGCTAAAAAGCGCCAAAAAAGTATTTTCTTTTACTTTATTGTTTATAAGTTTTTTTATTAATAGTTATTCAAAATCTGTCCGTAATTGTCCTAGAGGATTGAATTCTGAACAGTTTAAAAAATAAAAGAATCCAATCGGATGAAAATTAAGCTCCCACCAACATTTCAAATTTGGAAAATCGATAAAAATAAGTTTATGAGAAAAACGCATTTTAAAGTTTCACTTTCATTTTCTGTGGTTTACATTCTTAATTAATTTAAAAATACATAATAATTTTATTATTATGATGATAACAAACACAGATAATGTTTGTCAAAAATATCATAAAATCTAATGTTTTTGGGATTTATTTGTCACAAGACAGCAAAAAAACCGCCGTAAAAGCATTTCATGCGCCTTTGCATCGATGTGCATAATTATTAATTTCATGCATTTTTAAAGAGTGTTTCAAAAAAATAAAAGCATCACATGAAAGAGGACACTTTAAAGTATCCGAAAACTCAAAAAAAAGTTTTTCGGTTTTTTTTCGAAATTTCGTCATTTTTGCGTGGAGAATCCCCTTAACTTCTATTAATTTAACTTCTTAATTTTCATCGAAATTCCAAGTTCCTTTTTAATGAAAGGTTATGATATTCTCTAAAAGATACTACTTGCCAAATGTACAAAGAAATTGGATTTTGTTATTGCAAATTATATGTAAACTAAATTGTCGTAAATTTTACTGACTTTGGATGAGTATAGCGAAAAATCGACCCATTTTGGATAAAAAATGACAATGTTAAGGAAAATTGAAAATGGCAGTGTATGTTCTTATCTTTCGTGCATTTCGTAGAAGTTTAAGTGCTATGACGAAATCAAAAGTAGAACTATGGCATACCCATGATTCTGTTTATAGTTATATAAATTTTTATTAAAAAATGTATTTAAGGGAAAATTAAAAAAAGACTTTCAGGAATAGAAGAACATAACTAAATACACGCAAAGAAATACTTCATTTTATTTAAAAGTATGTAATTGTAAAAAATTTTAAACTTATTAAGTTTTAGCATGTCATGTTTAAAAAAACCTAACATAAAAAATAAAAATTACCATCTTTTAGGTGATAAGAATTCAACAGTGAGACATTTAGAATTAACCCTTTCAATACCAAATGGATCGAAAAGAAATGTTCAATTGTGTTGCTAAAATATTATCTTTTGAATTAAATTAAATCATTTGCAGATATATTATCGATGCATTTTTTGTATATTCTATATTCATAATGTAGTATATTAACATACTATGCTTAAAGATTCACCTTAAGTTTTTCTTCGTTTTTATCTTTGTGCTATTTGTGTGCAGGTGCATTAGGAGCTACATTTATTGCGCGCGAAATCCTTTGAGATTTAAATTCGTTTTCCTCGAAAAATGTTTGCAAAAGTTTATTTTTCTCATCAATAAATTTTTTTTCTATTTAAATTCTGCTAAAAGGTAATTTTCTACAAAATTCTTCTGAAGCAGTTTATCTTACAGTTAATTATGAGCTTCCTAAAAATCCTCCTGAGAAATTAAAATCCCACACACTTAGGATTGTGATTAGTGGCTTCGTAACATAATAGAGACATTGATTATGAAATATTGTTTCCTTACAATATTATGTACAACAAAAGTAATATGTTTTAGTAAAATATATATCTTTATTTCATGTTTTAAGACAAATAATATGTCAGAAAAAAAAGAAACATGTGTCATTGTTTAGATTTAATATAATACTTCATAAATAATAGAAAAATCACAACTTGAAGTATTTAGCATAATATATGCAAGAAATAAAAAGAACGATTATTCTGAATTAGAAATCCATTTTCTTCTTTCAGCGAAAGGATGAGACATTTGTATGCTTTATAAATCGTTGTTTTTAGGAAAAATAATCGATGAATATTAATGAGAACACTTCATTTTTAAGCCTATTATTTTTTATCAATATTCCTTCAATCGAAACAATAGATTAAAAGCGTGGGATGAATCCTGTGGGTTTTCAAATTATTTCCTTTTTTTCCTCTAAATAATTATTTGTAAATTAAAAAAAAAAAAAACAAATAAATCAGTAACGAAATCGGTTGAATGTACTTATATATCATTTCAGTAACTTAGAATAAATCACAAACAAAATTATTCCCTCAAATTCGAATTGTTACCATACTGCATAGTAATAATTCAAATAATTCTAATAATTTGACTTTTATTAATATCGCAAAAATGATAAAAGAAAGATTTTATCCTTATTTTACTATCTAGTATAGTAATTAAAAAAAAATAATATTCTTAGTGATTGAAATATAAAAATAGAGATAACCATCATTCATTTAAATTAACAAATTTTTATATTTGTTTTTCTTTGAATGATTTTCTTTCTTTAAATAAAAAATGTCACCTTTATATATATAAAAGAAGCCTAAACATTAAACTGTAAACTAAAATGATTTATTAGAAGTATTTGAAGAAGAAAGTAGACTTCTTGTGCCTAACTGTATCTCATGTCAGAGTTTACAACGTATGTATTTCAGTATAATGTGTATTAGAAAATAAAGTCTGCGTTATAGAGACATATGTATAATATATTATTTTACTTCATCATCACAATATATTGATAATGATGTTACATAATATATTATAAAAATACTTTGTAACATATAGAAAACATACATAGCATTTTTAAAATTTTAAATGTTTTATGTTATACACATATTTTTATCATTATTAGTATAAATTGAAAAAAATGCAAATCCTGAAATATTATATATATAAATTATAATAGTGCTAAAATTTACTATTGCAAGTGTGGTGAAATGAGAAGTTTTTACTGCGATTCTATAAATAAATAATTAGTAAATTTTTTATTTTAAAACTATTTTTTTATTATAAAAAAATTTTGTATGTATATTCAAATTTCATTACATTCAAATAAATAAATTCAAACAGGTATTTTCTGGAAAGTTACACTCAAAAATTTTTGAGCTAAAAGTCATAAAAATGTTTTGACTGTTATTCGTATCATTATAACCATGTAAAAATAAAAGTTAACTAAAAACTATACAAACGATAAGTTGTTTTTACAAAAAATGAGAGAAAAAATAAAAGACCATTTATGCTTCAACTGTTTAGTTGCCGCTAACTTGATGTGGGAAATTAAATTCTCCTCCAAGCATTCGAAATTAGTATCATTCGACTGTGAAATGAAAACCATATGAATTTAAAATGAACTTTACTCTCGATTTTCTATCGACTTTAGATGTAATTATATATAATTCACCACAATTAAATACATTTAACCATTATTAAGGATTCAGTATATGTTTTTATATAAAATAAAATTTTGTTGATGCATTTTTAAAATCTACATAAGACAAAAAGAAATATTATTATCTTGTATATACTTATTTCTTTTCACGCTTTTTTATGTTAAACCCACATAGAAAATATCACTTATACATCGATTTGTAAAATAATTACATAAATATGTTAAAATTACACATAAATAATATTAAGTTTATGTATATTAACATATCTATCCTGTTATTACTGAACAAACATTTAAAAAACTTTATATCAGCTCTAAAAGATTCTTTTCCGATGAATTTTGAAGCATTTTTACGATGGAATAAATGCGCGTCTGCTTTAACAAAAAAAACTTCCAAACTCTCACCGTTTTACAATATAAAATGAAACTGTTTATTGCTACTATTTGCGTCATTTAAATATAAAAACAATAATAATTTATTACGCTATTTCATATATCAATTATTGGTATGTAAGAATTAATATACGTACGGTACTTACATTTATTTACGATTCAAATGTTGATGTTGATTTTCACAGACATTACACGCGTGTTAAAATTTAAATTTATTCTGCCTAATGTAATTGAAATAAATACAAAATAAGATAATTACGTTGTTAGAAAGAAAACAGCAAATTTTTATTTTTGTTAATTTTTACTTTTCATTTGATTGTAATTTTCATTTTTACTATTTTATATTTTCTATTTTCAATTTGTAAAAATAATGAGAAAGTTTCTTGTTCATTTGACATATTTATGTTGAAAAGTGATGCTAATCCGCAAACAATTAACGAAATTAGAACATGTCTATATTTTTCAAATAGTTTAACTTTAACATTACATATTCGTATGTTTTAGCAAAATAAAATGTTGTTGAAAGTCTATAATTATTTTACGTTTACTATTTATCGACTCTTAAGTTATATATTTATTTTACACTGCTACGTTCCTTTTTTCTTATTTAAAGTATTGTTTTCGTGCAAAAGTTATTTAGAGCAATTATTTAATGATTAAAATGGCTTTTTTATAACGAAAAATTGTTACTCTATATACATACATAGTTGAATTGATTAGACTGTAATTGAAATAATTACATTAGTTAAACGTAATTAATTGAAATAACTAATTGAATATGATTACTTTTTTATAGATATAAAAGTAGTTTAATGTTATATTATTGTTTTTAATTCTACAAGACTCAATTCTTTAATGAAATCTATCTTGCAGTTATATAGAAATGAAATTTCATTTTTTCGTTCAATGCAATGAAACAATGAATAGAAAATTCTGTATACCTTTTGAACATATTTTAGCATTAAATTGTCAGTAAATGTATAATTTGATTTCAAAAGTTAAATTTTTGACTTTAAGAATACTTTCTATAGCATAACTAAACTCAGATTAAAAAAAGTATGTAAGTCGGTCAAAATAGTAAGATTTTGGTATGAAATCTTCCGAAGGTGAACATTAAGATATTTAAAAAGCATTTTGTCTATATAATTGAACGTTTGCATCCGGAAGCATTGTTTAAAGAAAAGTTAGAAACTCAATAAACGATGAATTTGTCTAATCTTGGGATGTAACGACGAGTCGGCGAGGAACTGAAATTCATGACACCTAAGTGGAGGTAAAAGCGTTTGTCGGAAATACCGCGATTTGCGCCCATTTGTAAGCAAGGTATGGTCAAGGTAGGGAGATTAAGAAGCAAATACCTTTCTCGTTGGTGAATACGCCAGTATTTCTGGTTCCTCCTGACTCAATGGATGCGTTTCCTCCGATCGCGATCATTGATCGAAGTGTCTTGCGTAGTATCGCGAACGGATGTACGCACTCGCGATTGTGAATTTGTTCGTTTAAGTTTTTATGTAAATACTGTGAGTAAATTATCTTTTATACAATATTTATTAAATATTTTTTTATTTAAATTGTTAATATTATATTGATGTCATACTTCAGTAGTCATTAATAATTTAATTTAATACAAAAATTAAAAATGTTTAATTAACAACATTTCAGAATTAAGTTTCAAATTAGTTGAAATTTAATTTGTCTTTTTTTACTAAATAATTTATAGTCAATTTAATTTGTGATTTGTGATTTTTAATTTTTATTGTAACTACACACATGATTTCTTACTATAACCACAGAACATAAATAACATAAACTTTCCTGATATTACATTCAACATTTTTTCAAATGTTAAATATAATGTTTAAGTCAAAGTTTAAATAACATTTGCAATCTCAAGAAAACATTCGTTGATGTTTAATTTTTATATATTAGAAAAATTAACGGAAATATATAAAATATACAATTTTTCATGTTATCATACAATTTAATAAAATAAAATAACAATATATTTAATGAAAAATTAAAAATGTTGAAAACAGATAAGTTTCATTTGCAAAATGTGAAGTTGGATTATATGTCCGAAAGGAAACACCATAAATTTGTGCATGTTGACATTTCGTTAAATCTAATTTATGTGAAGTAGCAACATATACAGTTATTAGTGCTTTTTATAAGATGTTCACTCCAATGACTTGCGTCCTTTTGTGAATAAAACATTGGAAAACGTTATGTCTGATTAGATGCTCGGAACCCATTGAAAATTGTTCCACTTTAAATCGAAATAATATTTGACATTACATTTTATTAACATCAAATTTGCTAACTTTAATATATTATTCATGACTGTCATTGAAAATTGAATAGCGGTCAGAGTTAATAAAAAAATAAGATTCATTCTAACTATTTTCTGACTTTTATTTCTTGTTCGAAGTAATATAAAAATGTTTATCATCATATTATCATTATTCAATAAATATTATTTTTACTTTCAGAAGTTATAATTTTTAATTCAACATTATTGCCATTCACTAAAAATTAATATTATTAATTTAAACATTGAGTGGTTTATTCTTGAATATTAATTAATACTGAAATTAATAGAAAATAATCAGTCATTTTTTCAATTAAATTATTATCATTCATAGCATGAAATTAATTTTTAGATTAAATATCTCAGATGCCCGGTGAATAAAAAAAGTTTAATTAATTTTCAATATTTTACAGTTACATTAATAATTATAACTACAATGTTAGTGTATAATAGCAATCTTGACCTTATGTTCAAAGATAATTTATCAGTGAGTGTCAACGACGTCCTACTTTATATTTGTTTAAATTCTTATTTCGATTCATATGTGCAACTCAGTGCCGGAAATAAATATCAACTTTGTAAAGATGTATGGACAGCTTATCATATTTAAAAATAACACTTAACAATTATGAAAGTGATGTGTGTGACGGATAGGACATATATTATTTCCGACAATCATTTTTATTTCCTTAAATTATATCCATTACATTTTAAATATCAATTACTAGACACTCATTCATATATTCTTTATGAACGTACAATTACGTGGCTGATTAATCAACGTTATAATATAGGAAATGTGATTCACATGTCAATGTCTTGCAATAAAAACTACTTTTCACGATGTTATTTGTCTTCTTTAATACGATTGTTGATTGGATTGCAGTGCAATTAATCGTACAATTTATTAGTGATTGAGTAGATGTTTATCCATTTTAAATCTGCACAGAAATTTAAAATCCATAGAATAATATTAAAACAAAGAAAAAGGCAGAATACGATATTTCGGCCGAATGCTGAATTTTAATGAAAATTAACGGTTTTTAGAAAGGTATTGGTCAACGTAAGTAGACGAGACATAATGTGTTTTCTTTTCAGTCATAGGACTTCGGTATTATATTCACACGTACATTTCTTTGTAAAAACTTGATTTTTTCGAAGTGCACCAATCTGTGACACCATACGATGTCATTAATATCAATATTTGTCAACGTTGTGTTCATTATTTCTTCTTCTAATGATAATTTATCATTCACAAGAATTTGCTTATAATTTATTAAAAGACTGTTAAAATAAGCACGAATAAATTATAAATTATATTGCTTCAAGGAACTTATTTAAACATTAATATACTGTACTATAATCATTGCAAAATTAAGGATTATGTAATAACAAGATTAATAAAAGCAAAAATAGTGAACTAAGTTATAATTAGCACCGATTCAAAAATCCGTGCAAATCTGCTTAAAATGGATGAACTTCATGTAAAAGCTTGATAAATTGCTTGTTAAATGTTCATAATTTTTTTTGTTAACTGCATTCTACGGTCTGGCGATGGACCGTAGAATGAGGTGCACTATTAAATGAGGCCATGAATCTCATCGTTATGTTTTTAAAATGAGATAAATTTTTCAAAAGCCATGAAAATTTGTAATAAACAACTATCATATTAAGTGGAAATGAAACGGCCACTTATTGAATTTGCCAATTAATATTTGATAAAATGATTAATCTTTTTATCGATGGGGAGTTAAGTTACGTCAATCACGCACGCGATGATGTAATTATAATCAAAACGTCCACTTTCGCTCTTTCTCTAAAGCAGTTTCTCTTAATTCAAGCAATAACACACTTTTTCAAATTACATTGCAGAATAATGGACTTTATGATCGCGACCTTGGCATTGCTCTTCGTTTTCTCAACCATACCATCTTATGCTCAACTGAACTACGAGGGAAATCCTCTGACCGAGAATACCGAATACACCGCAGAGGAAACTCACGACGTAGAGCGAAGCTCTCGTGTGAACCAACTGGAAAATACTGGTACCGTTCTTGTTAATAATGTTCCACAAAAGCTTTATCCAGTTTACGCAAAAGATGCACTTGGAGTCGACAAAACTGTTACCATCAACAATACAACTATTAGTATCCAAAAATCCATAGAAATTAATCCAGACGAACTTCAAAATCGAAACTACGATGCGCGCAATCTTCCGGAAAATACTTTGTCATATAACGATGCGATAAAAAATGACGTTTACATTCAGCAACAGCAACAGCAGCAATTGCCAAATTACTTATCGGATTATGCTTTGAGCACATTTTTGCATTCAAAAACACCGGAGGAATCACAATTGGCTTTAGATTATTATCTAAAAAGTCAACAAACATCGAACGCTTCGCCGATTACACCAAGTCAACCGCAATCGCAACAAATTGTCAATAATGACGTTTTACAACAAGGTCTGCCGTATTCAACACCGCATCTTGATTTCCATCAAACCGCAAATAATAATCAGTATCAACAGATTCAGAGTTTCCAATCCAGTCCGAGTTTAAATATTCAACCGGATTCAACTATCAACATCCAACCAAATCCAAGCGTCAATCTCCAAACTAATCCAAATGTTAATTTCCAACCGAATCCCAGTTTAAATTTCCAACCAAACCCAAGTGTCAATATTTTACCTAATGTTAATGATGTTCAATCTAATCCTACGAACAACATTCAGTCTCCGTCTGTTTCAAATTTCCAATCAAGTTCTGCTCATGTTTTCCAGCCTAACATAGCATCCAATTACCAACCAGAACTTATTCGAAACATGCAGTATCCATCTAATTCTGCCATAGCACAACCTATGCAAGTTCAACAAGCACAACCCATGCAAGTTCAGACTCAACATAATTATCAATATCAACAGTCTTCTAATATACCTTCTGATCATACGATAAACACTGTTTCTAGTCCACCACACATACAAACCTACTCTATGCAAAATTCTCCTGAAACAAGGCCCCCAATGCACCAAGCCAGAGTTCCTATGAAGTATGCACCCCCAAGATTTTCAAGACATCAAGGTAGACCAATGACCAGAATGCGAAGCAAAATTCCCCAACAAAGAATCAGTCCAGCTTACATGTACAAAAATGCACCACCGCCGATTCTTCCTCAGAATTATCCTCCACCACCTGGTCCTCCATCCGGTCCTCTATCAGGTCCCCCTGGACTATCTGGTCCCCCTGGACTATCCGGTCCACCAATAGCAGGTCCTCCGATGATGGGAAAATATAAAAGTCCCGTAGAAATAATCTACACAAAACCACCAGGATACAGAGCACCTATTCGTCATGCTCCACCAGCACCTTACGAAGCAGTGGCAGGAAGTTCTTGGTATCCCGAAGTCAACCGTTTACCAACAGTTTCGTCCAAGGATCTTCTCTGGTCCCAATTGTACACTCAGTCTTACGATCCTCATTATTATAATTACATTGCAAAAACTGGTAAAATTAAACCACACCTGTATGGAAAATTTCACGAACATGCTACGGAAGACGATGGCATCTTAAATGAAATGATAAAAGGATTCAAAAAGCATGGCTTGAAAAACATTATGAATCCGGGGTTTCTTTTGGGTATGACCATTCCGGCGTTAACATTAATGCTGACGGCCTTAGTTCAGAAGCGGTCAATGGGTCGAGCGGATTTCGGACCACCAACAGTAGATCAAGAGAAATTGGATGAATACACGATGAAACTACAGAAGGCTCTGCAAATGTTTAATGAAAACATGCGGGCCACAAACACCAGACGACGACGGTGAGAGTATGGAGTTTTTTTGCTCTTTTTTTTCTGGAACGCTTTCGCGGGTTATTGCCGAAGAAATAAAAGTTTTGTGCCGAAGTCCGATACTCTGTAGGAATGTTCCAATATAGGATAGAAGGAAAGAGAAATTGACTGTGGTCCGACTGAAAAGTCCGACAATGTGATTCGCCGCCGGAGCGAAAGTGATTTGTCGTCCCTTTTTTTTCGGAACTCAGACTTTATCGGTCAATCGTGCTGGTGTTTTTTCATTAATGTGTATACTTGGTAATTTGGTTTAGCTCAGAAGAACACTTTAATAGCCACGGAGGTATTTCGAGAGTTATCATGATTGTTTCACTAATTTTAGTTGTTTAACAATGCTATGATGTACATTTGTACACAGTGAGTGTGTTTGTAATGTTCATTGGTAGAATGAATTTTGATCATTTATATACGAATATAATATGTTACTTGGAAATATTTTATGAAAATTTCGCAGTCATTTTTTAGTTAATCTTTCGGTTTTTAAATTGTTCTCTTTCATTGCTGATAACAGTTACTTTTGATTAAATATTCAGTTTGTATTAATTGTAGTTTATTTAGTAAAACAGTTAAATAAATTGACTGAATAGTAGCAGTATAATAATTGATACTTGCATTTTCCTATTTTAATTCTAAAAATATGACGTAATAACTTTTTTATCAACTTGTTTCGCTATTTAATAAAATAACAATCAATTGAAATGTTTAATATCTGATTTTTAAATAATATATTAAATAGCATTATTTCTATATTAATGTTATTATAAATAAATATTTAATGACACATTGCCATAAACATTTTATGTCATTAAATATTTATTTTATAAATTTCAAATTTTGTTCTATCAATGCGGAATAGACTGCTGAAGTATTTTTGGCTGTTGTTTATTTTATAGTTCACGTGAACAAACAAATTACCCTTTGCTCATTGTTCTGTGAAATACTTCATTAGTCTATTAAAAAATGTATATTATAAATTATCAATTAATTTGCTTTTCATAAAATACTATACAAAAAACACTTAAATACAAAAAATACGATAGAAATAAATAATAGATTTTTTAAAATATTATCTTAAAATAGAAGATGCTAATAATTCCTTATAACTGTACTTCTACTGATAAATTCGAAATTTATACGTAAATTTGCAAAATTTATTGGTTTGAATTGGCATTTTCTAATATTCAATTTATCGACCGCATATAATCACGCACTAAACACAAAATATGAGTACAAAGAGCCGATCAAATTCATTCATGGATATTTATACACCTTTCAATTTAATTTTTACACTTTTAAACTTAAATCAAATTTTTCTGATTAATTTCAAAAATAGTAATACAAATTTGCAAATTTATTTCAGTGTTTATTTCGTTCAAATAAGTATTACGTATAATAAAAAATAAAAGCATGCTATTAAGTTGTATAGAATTTTTTTAATGTAATGTAAACCTTAGCGAGTTACTTGACAAAATATTTTAATGTTATAATAATCCGTTTTTAATTTATATATTTAAAATATATGTTTATCAAGGCTGCTTAACGTTTTGAATTTTGTTTATATGAGAATGAATCTGACAACTTTAAAAGTGATTTTAAATATTAATCTTCACCATTCCTGTGAAAGAATGACTTCTCGCCCCCTGATTTTTGTCACGAATTTACAAGTCGTGCCTTATATGAGAAAAGATAAAAAACTTGAAATGTAAAATACAAACATTAACTCAAAGTTGTACATTGAATGTTTATGGATACGGAATGTCTATATCATAGGCATAGATTTATTTGGTATTATGACATAATCTTGGGGGGAAAAATCACTTTTAATGGCTGGAATAAGTATTATAAATAATAATTAGCCTTGATGTTCGTATATTCAACAAGTTGACTGTTAAATTTATTTCTTGGTAAAACAATCTTTTTAAACAATTAATGTTAATATAATTAATAGTAATATAAAAATAAAAATCAAAATATAAATCAAAATCATGAGAGACAATTGATTTTCATTGGCAAAGGAATGTCTAAATTAATCGACCTCATTATTCAAGTTTGTTTTACCGAACAAATAAGCAATGAGAAAAATGAAAGCAAACTAATTACAATTTAAACAGCAAAGGAATTGAATTTATTAAAATTCCATTTATTAAAAAAATATTATTCTGTTATTACTTCTTGTAAATCTTTTGTCACCAAAGTGACATGTGACTCATTTTTTGTTTCAATTGTAATTATTACACTTCGACTTGTCTCAGTGTATTACTTTTAATTAAACCAATAGTCAACTAAAAGCAGTTCTCCTAAGTTATAATAAGAAATCCGATGAATTGTATTAATCAAACACGATGTAAATTATGCGTAATCCAAATCAAGTACTAAAATTTTAATAAGTACTTAACAAGTGAGAATGTTTATGTGATAATTTAACACTGTATGCGTGTGACAAATGTATTATTTCTGCGTGACATGCGAATGTATAATTTCTTACCTAATAAAATTTCAGTTCTTTACAATGGCATTTTCAATAACATACTGATTTTCTAGTTCCCTTAATTTAAATGTTAAAAAAATATTTTTTTTTTCATTAATTTAGGAAAAAAGAATTACTTTTATAAAACTCGTTGTTCGGCAGACAAGGTGATAGTGAAACTGTTTCAGCAACGAGAGTTCGAGTTTATCACGAAAGTAAACGGTCAATCACCCTTGACCTTATTTTTGCTGTCGTGAAGAGCCTCTTCTATTATTTAGGCTTAAAAACTGACGGATAGACGGATGTAAAATTAGTTCTACAATACAACAACAAAATACAACTGAAATACAGAATTCCTAAATGAACGTTCCGGTATTAAACTTATTCTATCTGAATTTATATCGATATTTTTTTTTTTTTTAATTCTTCATGTCGATTCTGCCATTTTTCAATCATTCACGCGGAAGTGGGTTTAATCGGTTTAATATCTTTTCTTTTGAAGATAATTTCATTGTGGCTTCCGCAACTGATTTGAATTGAAATGAAACATAAGATGTCATACAACATATTAATTACATATTAAATTACATATTTTCATTTTGTAATATTTATCTTATTTGCTTGAAAAATAAAAAATATTTTCTAAATGCATAATAATTTAATATATTTAATGCAACAATTTCCTTTCTTTTCAATCTTAAATCTCTTAAATTATATAATATTGTACTAAAATTATGTTCCTAAAATTAAACATAAAAATAATTAAATTTAAGAAGAATACTTATATATATGTTCAACTTACTAAAAATAAGGTTCAATTCAAGTTAATAATTATTATGACAATAATTCTCTTATTGTATAAGATATGAATAGAAAAATTATCCATAATCATGCAAACTAAAATATATTTCTACAAAATTCATAATAACTTTGTTTTCAAATTTACAATTTATACTTTATCGAATTATGAAATCATATTTTGCATTATAAAACAATATTTAACAATTACTTATACGTAAATAAATCCGTTTTTTCTCCGCATACTTCAAAAACAAAAAAAAATGCTAGAGTCAGGTTTCTTGTGATTCATTCTTTTTATAGAATAGAATATCATTATTTAAATAGACGGCCTTTTTATTTATACATAATTAGCACAAACAAAGCAAAAGGAAAAATGCAAAAAGTTCAATGATTTGACAATTTAATAAGCACACGCGCTTGGTCTTCTCGTGATGCAATGAGTTAGAAGAATCGTTGAAACCAGTCCTGATGATCTGGTTACTTCTATAATGCGTTAAAATACTACTATGAATGCGGTCATCGTTCAAAAACTGGGACAAAATTGTCGTAAAAAATATTCACTAACATTTACAACGCATGTGGTATGGTATTTATGGTACTTTCAAACTTGAAATCAATTTTTGGCCAAAAACAGTTTTTCAAGTATACATATAAAAACATTATCTAAATATATATTTTTTCAGAATGTAAATTCGTCTGAACAAATTTTTTTCTATCACTTTATATAACCTTCTTAATTGCTAAGTTTATTAATAAATATTTATTTTCTGAACTGAAAAAACAATAAAAATCGATTTAAATATTTGAAAATAAAAATTAGTTTCGGGTATTAAAGATAACTATCCAATAAAATAAAGTAGAACCCGTGAATTTAAGATATAAATTTTAAGTAGAAAATTGTTATTGAAATATTTGAAAGCAATTACTTGAAATAAATATTAATTCAGACTTAACCGTAAGCAATTGAACATCTTATGTTAGTTACTTAGTCTCTTTATAATTCAGTAGCAAAACCTATAATATTGCAGATTTAATCATACAGCAATGATACATAATAAAATAAAACTTTAAGTAATAATCAGACAAGAAAGTGCAAAAAAAATGAAAAAATGTCTCTGAAAGTTGCTCATTAATTGTTACAGCGGTGAAATACCGGAAGTATAATTCTCCTTTAATTCATTAGTTTTATACCTACTTAAAACGTCAAACTTAAACATTGTTTCTCGATCTACACTGTACTTTCCAAAATTGCACACTCAAACTTAATAAGTCATTGAATTCAAATCTAAAGTTGAACTTCTGTGCAACATTTAATTTACATTTAGCACTGCTTTAATCGACAATATATTTGCCGGTTCATGATTTTGACGTGCAGGTCTTAATGTGTACTACAAACTGAATGACATACTTCTCTTCAATTCATTAACAGGCAGTTCCTGCGACCAAGAAAAATATTGCTAATCATCAATAGATTAAGATCGGTATTTTAAAAATATAAACAAAAAATATTATATATTTAGACATCTTTAATCGATAAAAAAATCAATTAAAAAATAAAAACCATAAATCATTTTTTTTCCGATGATAAAAGAAATATAAGAAAATTTTAAATAAATTCATAAAATTATTTTTTTCACAAACATCGATTCACTATTCATTTACTTTAACCCTTTATAGAGCAGTAGGATAAAAGCAATGCCAGTATTATTCATATATTAATTATCTCATTGACCATCTCAAATTGTCTATCCAATTAAAATAATAAGAATGTATAAAATCAAGTTTGTTCCATAAACTTAAAATGCCATCAGAAATGGAATTGCATTAACTTTGTTGAACACCCAGTTCTACAAAGGGTTAACTCGTCTTTTACCGAGATTTGTTTAACTGCGAGATATACATGTTTATTCGACATCATCATGCAATTAATTTTTGATACCTTACTGAAGAAATTCCAAGTTAATTAATTGCGAAACTAATTGTTATTAAATAATAAAATAATCGATCTTGACGAGACTCAATTTTCAGGTCAAAGTACGCACGCAATGGATGACGGCCATCCAACTATTATTATTTCTCGTGGACAAGTTATTTTACCGATTTCATCATTTGTTTTTCGCACGGCAGGCCAGATTTAACGGTATATCTTGCAACTACAAAGTTCACTGGATGTACGCTCGTAAGGAGCCTGCAGTGAAGCGAATGTATGACTGCATAGAAAGTACAAAAATTGGATATATTGAATCAATAAATAATAATCATACTCATTTTGATGGGCATTAAATAATGACAACTGTTTCTAGTTTTTTTCGATTAACAACAAAAATTGTTCTTCGTTTTCTGTAATTAATCTCTCAACATTATTTTTCTGTCTTTCGTTTATCTTGATACTAATACGCTTGCTTTAAATGACTCTTGTATCACAATAAACTAAGTCGCTCGGTGATGAAAATTCATCTAAAAACTGTCTTTTGTGCTTATCAACAATTTTTCGGCTATTTTACATTATGCGTCATATATTAGGGCTTATTGTAGTTCGTTATATAATACAAGTACATGTATGTGTGCCGAAATTTTCACGCGATAACAATTTTGATGATGAAAAGAAAAAGAAACTCGTAAGCTCTGTTTTTTAATTATCTACAAATTCTATTTAAATGATTCGTTCGACTATATATGTTTTTCAGTGCAGATTTGTGTATTACAATTTTTTACGTGTATTTGTTATGCTTTTATTATACACGAAGATAAAATTTGCATAAAAATACAGCGTATAGCAATCATGACACGTTTACAACAAATAATATTAATTCTGAATACAAAGTATAGACATTTCTTGTGTGTAAAATTAGTCACAATTACTCAATTTTCTAATAATTTACATTCTTCTACATTTTACAAAATCATAATTGAACAAGATAACTGAAACTTGAACATCGTTGTTTATCCACCTACTCTTACATTTGTTTCTTTAAATTTTCTCAGTTTGTTAAAATGTTTATGATATCGACATATCAAGAAAAATAATGATTGAGAAACATTAAAATAAATATTGGCACATTTAAATAAAAATAAACTGTATTTTTAGGTAAAGAATATTTTTTGTCAAAAAAATGAAAAGCGTTTATTAATTTTTTATAATGTAATACAAATAACGTAAAAATATATATTTGGCATAAGTAGAACATTGTTTTATTAATATTTTTTAATTTTTTATGTGTCATAAAAAGGGTGTCCTTTTGAGTTATTCATTCTGATTTAAGGTCTAAAGTTTAGACTCTAAACATTAACAGCAAAAACGATAAAGTAAATCTGAAATAAAATTTCATTAATTTAAAATTCATTGATTCAGTAATTTCAAATTTAATGAACTTTTAAGAAATTAATAAATAAAATAAGAGAAATAATCAGTTGATATTATTAAAATAAAACAATATATGGAACATGAAGAAAGACTTACGATGATGTTCAGTGATGTGCAATGTTTAGTTTCAGTAAACAAATATAAATCTCAAAATAATTTTATTAACAAATAGTAAAATTTGATAGAAAATTATAACGAAGTTAAACATAAATATAAAATAAAACTGTCGAAAATGTACTAATTGTTATAATTATGTATGTATGTGTTTGGTTTTATACTTTGTATAAGTTTATTTACATGAAATTGACGTGTAATTAAGTACATATTAAAAGCGTGCAATCAAATGTAAAATATTTTTCAATAACTTTTAATGTTAAATGGATTTTTTATCTTATTGATAATTAATACAATTTTATATTTAATTGCGCGATTTTAATATATAAAAAGTAAAAAAATATGCACATTTTGTCAAATGAAGATATTATTTAATCTTTTGATATTCTCAGTTGTTGGAAATTATTTTGTATGATGAAGTAACATTTGTTTTCAAGACTAGATTATCTCTCGATTAACATGATGCCTGAGATTTGCGGTTTCAGAAGCACGTTTTTCAGTACCGAACGGCAAGTTAATTTGTCTGGAAATCAGTGGAATTTTAATTTGACATTGCTTGGTCAAATTAGACATTTTAACAAACAGATTTTTAGCTTTTGTAATCAAAATTACATTGTTTCGTAAAAGTACTAGTCGTGACAGAGGTTGAATTTCATTTTGTACACAAAATTAATGTACACATTTTTTTTATTTATTGTTGGTGTTTTAAAGTAAAATGCAATATTATTCAAATATTTTTTTGATCCAATAAAATTCTATCTCTGTCAAAATTAATACCGAACTTAAGTATTAAACTTTCATAAGGTTGAATAGAAAATTTACAATAACTCATTTTTTTAGAAAAGTATTTTTAAAAGACAAATACAATACAATAATTAATAATTTTTTAATAATTGAAAATATCTATTCAGCCTTACAAATTTACGGCTTTCTTATATTAGTCAAGTAGTTATAATAAACTTGTGATAAATAAACAAAATATTGCAATAAAATATAATCGAAGAAAAGAGAAAGTTAAAGTTTTTTTATTGTACTTTGTTTCTTGTTAGTTGTAACTTTTATTTTACAATTCAAAAATACATTTTAATAAAATTATTATAAAATGTTTTATATTCAATATATTAATTTTAGCGTGTTTAATTTATTTAATTAAAATAAATTTAAATATCACAATGTTTATTATAAAAGATAAATAATTAAAAATATTATTTAACATGAAAATTATTTCAATAAATGATTAGAAATGAAATATAATTATTTTCATTCTTTGTAATATTTTACTTTCATTTTTTTTACATTAAACACTTTCAAAATTCCTTTTTTTAGTGACTCATTTTCAACCGTAATCATCTACAAAAAATATAATTTAAAAAATAAACGTTTTATGTATAAAATATGAGTTATTCTGTTGACAAAGTTTATAATACTTTATCATTAAAAATACTTCATACTTCAATGTTCTGCACAAAAAGCATGCAGCAACATTTTTTTCGAGGTGAGCGTATTTTTTTAAATTATTACATTTTGTACAATTTACACTCTCATTAGGAAATCTGACTGTTAAAAAAATATTTCATCAGCATTAAAATACATTTATTTTTTCTACTATTAATGAAAATAACATTATTTAATATTATGAGCAATTTCTGTTACTACCATTTATTTTAACAGTCTGATTTCATTACATACAATTAGGGATCAAATTTTACAAGCAAGTATTTTATAGAAATATATTTATATATGTACAGAAGTAAAGTTAATTTGAATGAAGATTATTGCAAAAAAATATATAACAATTTTGGACTATTTGAAACATTTTGTAACAAAATATACTGAAAAATATATAACAATCTTTTATTTGTACAATCTTTCGTATTTTCAATTCAGAAATAAAAACGAAATAAATTTTCATTATAATGATCACTGACATCTAAAGTAAGAAGATGGTGTCACGTAGATTATATTAAATTCTAAATAGCATGTGCTCAAGCACACTTGTCCTCGAAAAGTTAATTACCATCAAATACATGATTGATATAAAGACTAGACTCGTCAATTTTTGCACATTGTTAATATATACACTCTATTTTGAAATAACTTTACTTTTTTTGATTAAGGATAATAAGAGTCATTTATTGTTTCAAAACATTGCTTATCTTTTGACTTATTATACGTTCTTGTTTTTTTCTTCTGTTTAACTTTATTAATCTACAATATGAATCTACAATAACACCTATAATAAACGTTGTAAATAATATTCAAGCTAAAAGTTATTATTTATCTTCATTTCACACAAACTTTTATATGTACAATAAATGGAAAAAAGATATAACCAGCATTGTCGTATCTACTCAAAAGTTGCAGAACCTAATAAAATATCAGTGATCATATTATATATGTATCATGATTTTCGTTCATTTAGTCATTACAACGTGCAAGCAAATAAATCAAACTTATTCTTAAATAAATGTTTCCTAAAAGTTGAATAACAATGTTCAACAATGACATTAAAATGTTCGAGCTTTAAAGTTGTTACAAAAATAAACGCTTCTATAAAAACGGCACGAGTTTAGTTTTAAATTTTGTACTATTTCGTAATTGTAAATAACCTGTCCAAATCCCTAATTGTATTAAATATACATCGTGACCATTGTTTCTAGTTTAAAAACCACAGTTATTAAGTAAAATAATTATCATCATTATTCATTTTTTATATCTTGAAAGTTTTGCTTAATTTGCTTGAATAACTGTGTTTTTATTACGTAATACAATTCACGCGAACTACGTTAAAATGTACATATGTACATAGCATTGCTATGTAGTTATTCATTTTTTTTCTGATTCAAATCGTTCGACTTTATCATAGATTTATTCGTACTTTTCTTCTTTGAAAGCGAGATCGATTGCACAGCCGACATCATTAACGACAAAGGCTGGCTTACAGAGAGTATTTTCAACTGGTAAAAAATCTCTCTGACAATGTTCGGACAGAAAAACTGAATCACGTCGATGCACTCCGGTTTCCACCAAAATACTTCTACACGTTTTGGCACAAGGAGGTGTGAGTTCTTTATTCTTTAGTACTTCACATCTCTGAGGTATACATTTGTTATCTACTGCATATTGCGCTAAATACTTGTCATATAAATTTGCACCATAGACGTCCGTATTTATATTATCACTAGAATAAGAAAACAAACCATTTTTAGTTATTATAATTTAACAAGTAATCTAAATATACTTAAACTCTATAACTAATTAAGAATTTTCATTAAATATATTTACCCAACAGCATAAATGGTATCAATCTTATCTATACCAATAGATTTTGCGTGTCCCATTATTTTATTACTGGCATGATAATACGTAATTTCGCTTGGTTTTCCAACTAAAGCTGAGTAATGTATAGTCTTTCCAGTGACTTTTTTGTATAACTCTTCTAAACATAAGAGAAACGCTCCATGGCCATATCTTGGTATAGGTGCTTCCGAGACCCAAAGAAGGTCCATGTTACATGCCAATACAGGAATGTGAGGATAAGGAACGGTTTCAGGATTATAGCTTGGCATACCGTTCGTTAACAAGAGATCAACTATTAATTGCAACGGCGTTTCCCACTGTATCGGCTCGCTGAGTAAAACTATACCTTCGATTGTGGGAAAATTGGGATCCACTGGGCCACAGATGGACACCCGTTTGTCCTTATTTACATAATCTAAACTCGGAAAGTTTTTCACTAGTTCGTCTATTGTGATGGTTTTTTTGAAACCCAATTCTTTGGCTATTTCTCTGATACGACCCTGACCAGATATAAGAACTTGTTTATCATGAAATTGATGAAACAATTGTAAAGGTGTGTGAGCCACGACCACTTGTTCCTCAGTTACTTCAAATCCAATCCACTTCGACAGATCAGCAGCTTTTTCACTGCGCAAGGCATTGCCACTGTTGGTTACAAACACCGTTGGTACACGAAATTTGCCATCTGGACCTTGTAATCGTTTGAAGGACTCCGGAACTGGACTGATGATTTTTTTCCCACGAACTATTACACCGTCAATGTCAAAGAGAAGTCCGAAGTTTGGTTTCAATTTTGTGCTGAAATACTGTAATAAATAATCGCTGTATTAATTATGATTTTTTTCATAGAATAATTCTAATAATTTATTATTATTCACTGTCAATAATTTGTGTTATTTATTACCAAATTATTTTGATAATTGGCATGAATAATTATCATTAAATAATAAGGTAACATAAAAATATCAACGTTATATAATACGTATTATAGTTATTTTAACCGGAACGATAAATTAAAGTTACAAAATATTAACTGTATTTAAATGTATAAAAAAATATTTCAATACATAATTCTTCGGCATGAATAAACTTTTAAATTATCTCCTTCTTTGTGTTATTGCACTTTGATTTCAGTGACTTACAAAAAGACAAACACATTAATTTTATTAACACAAACCACTTTATTATCAAATAAAAACTGGTTCATATTGAAAAGCATAATAACACTAGATAATTATTTGATATTGTCTATGAAAAAAAAAATTTCGTGTTATTGTTATTTGTCTGATAAGTCTTATACACGTGGCTTGAATAGGGGATGTTATATGTAAAATTAATAACATGTCAAAGCGAAAATGATAAAACAATTTTTTCAAATTTACTTCGTAGAATTGAATTTTCTTAATACATGAATCTTTCAATGAGTATATTATTAAACATTACTGTAATATTTAATGCAAAAGTTTGCATAAACATAAATTGTGCTTAGATAATATTTAATTCTTAATTTAATTGACATTATTTTTGTATTATTGTAATAGAATATAATTAAATATTTCAAGAAGTTTAGTGACTGTATTTTGTTGAAAGTTTCAAAACCCCTTATTCGAACAATTTAATACAAGTTCATATTCAAATCAATTCAATAAATTTGCGACACTTTATGCGCTTTAATAGAATAACGATATATGTCACTATAGTCATATTAATATTCATTTTAGTTACATTCTTACTTCATAATAATAATAATTTATTATATAATTTGATAAATTTTAGTAATGTATAACTTTTAATATAAATATTCAACGTAAAATTTACATTATATAGAATCAATTAAATTAAATTAAAGTTATATAATTTTCTTTTTAAATAAAGTTTATAGTAAAAATTACAAAACTTTTATATTTTAAACATTTAGAAAATGCGTTACCTTTGTTTTAATGATTCTTGTTACATATAGTCATTTAAATAACAAATACTTCCGTGTAGACAAAAGTCATTGAAAATAATAGATCCACAAAATATTGCAACACCGTTTAAAAATAAAGTTGTCAAAGTAACTGAAGGTACAAGTCAAAGTAATAATTTAATATAGCAAATGTTAAAAATCACATTTTTTTAATTTGATATTTATATATAAACTCATTTTTAATACAACATTTCATATAATTCAACAAATATTTTTAAATATTTTTGTTCAATATCTAAAGAAAAAATTATTGATTAAAGTATAATCATGATTAATATACAAAAAAATATTAAATTCGATATCAATATAAATATCCATTTATTTGTAAATTATTAAGTAAAAATGAATAAAAAATTATGAATATCAATCGCAAATAAAATTATTTAACGATAAACAAACAAATAATTTAAACTCCAAATTCTTGAGACAAAATCTGTGCATTATTAATATGTCAGTTCACATTCAATATGACATTTTATGAATGAATTTATGTCATTGCTTTGCGACTCGATGTAGAAATGAATGAGTGTTGAATAACCGGGAATGACAATAAAATTTAAATGTTGAACAAAAAAAGTGAACGCGTTGGATGAGCATTGGTGAATAATGTTTGCTTGTATGCGTTGATCCAAAAGTACTCACTCTTGTGCCGGGAAACCTTTCGACGCAGGATCGTGATAATATTTTCATGATTGCCATTTTGGGAAGATTATGAATGGAGACTCGATCCTTGAACGCAGTTTTGTTAAACTAAACTATTTATTATAAGTGTTAATCACTAATAAATGGTCATGTTCGTCATGGCCAACAACCTTTCCTATGTCTGCGAAGACGAGACAACTGACAAAGACAGACTAAGTTAGATAAATGAATATGTCATATATACATTTTAAGTCGAGTTTACAATGAAAAATGTAAGAAAAAAGTTAAATATGAAAAAATGAACAAGTAGTTTCTCTAATAAAAAAGGATTATAGTTTATACAATGTATGTTTTTAAAAATATAATATTGTAATTGTAAAATTTTAATTCTAAAATTCTAAAATTTTTAAAATTAAACAAAAATTGTAAAAAAAATGTAAAAAAGCTAATTTTCCAAAATGAGAAAATAGATCAAGCGAAAGTTATTGTATTTAATAATGGATTTAATGTATTTAATAATGGATAAATTTTGTTAAATAAGTGAAAATTCATAAAGAAACATGAAATTACAATAAATAATAAAAAAAAAGTAATTAAACTAATAATTTTTGAAAATGTTTGATGATTACAAATTAAATCCAAAATTGTTCTAAACCACTTAATTTAGAGCGAATAAAATTTTATCAATTTGTATGTAATTTGTAAATAGCATTTTATTAATTTCAGAATTCAAATGCTGTGATTCTCGTTGCACGTTATATTTTCGCTAGATGGAGTTACTTCAATAGTCATCTTGGCTCGTATAGTCGTATCAACACTGAAAAGCTCTAAGTAGCGTTCAGCAGCGTTTATGCGTAAAGAGAATTGTTAGACAAAACAAAATTTTGCATTTATAACAAATAATTAAAAATACCAAACAAACAAAATGGTGAGTTATTTATATTTCAATGATGAAATCTACTTTTCATAATTTTTTAATTTTAATCTCATAAATAATATTATTATAATGACTTGAAAAGTTCAGAAAAGGTTATATTATACTGACAGACTCAGATGACAATGCATGTTTGTTTCATTTTTGTTGCAATTTTGAAATCTGACTTAATAATTTGCTATTTATATCTTGAATTATTATTTGGATGTATATTTATTTAGCAATTATGTATGTATATTTATTTATCAAAATTATGTTATTATAACAAAAAATAAAAAATTGTTGACTATATTTGTTAAAAAATGAATATTTCATTTACAGAGTATCCTAAACTATAATGGTGGTGCCATTATAGCAATGAAGGGCAAAAATTGTGTAGCAATAGCTTCTGATCGACGATTTGGTATTCAGATTCAAACCATTCATACAGATTTTCAGAAGATTTATGAAATGGGACCGCATTTGTATTTGGGTGTTCCTGGTCTTGCAACCGACGGTCAAACTGTCATGGAGAGATTGCGATTTCGTTTAAATATGTACGAACTCAAGGAAAATCGACGTATGAAGCCAAAAGCCTTTGCTAACATGGTTGCGAATCTTTTGTATGAAAAGCGATTTGGACCTTATTTCGTAGAACCGGTAATTGCCGGATTAGATCCAGTCACTTATGAGCCATTTATTTGTAACATGGATCTAATTGGCTGCATTAACGAAACCAATGACTTTGTGGTTGGTGGTACTTGCACGGAACAGCTTTATGGTATGTGCGAAACTCTGTTCGAGCCTGACTTGGAACCTGAGGACTTATTTGAAACTATCAGTCAAGCTTTGGTCAGTGCTTGCGATCGTGATGCCATTTCTGGTTGGGGAGGAGTTGTTCATGTTATGTAAATGTTTATATTTGTTATATTTTGTCTTAGATTGAATATCTTTTTAATGATTTTATTTAATAATATAATATAATTTTGGTATTTCTTTCAGAGAAAAGGACAAAGTAACCACACGACATATTAAAACAAGGATGGATTAAAATGTTTTTTTTTACACAAATGTTATTTATAATCATACTGGAAAATAAATGAATTTTCAATTAATTGATTTTTAAATAATCCTTCTTAATAATGTTATCATTTAACTACAATTTTACTTTTTTAGTTATATTCCTCAATTTATTTCTTTTTCATCTTGTACTTTATAATTTCTTCTCCATTTGCAATTTGAGTTTTATAAAATTGTGCAAAATTAAATACACAATACAATTTGTTGACAAACTCAGAGTAACAAGTTAACAAATAAAAACAGTAAAAATTTAACTAATAATGTCTCTATTTGTTTATGCAATTATATATTACTTCAACTTCTTTATCTCATTTTGATTTTCCTTTAATTTTTTAACAAATAAGTTATTATTTTTCATAAATAATGTTGCATGAAAAAATAAAAATTGATGTAAATTTACAATAAGGTATTTTTTGAAGTATTTAAAAGACTAGTCATAGCTCATAGCAATGTTTTGTCGATGAAATTCTCGATTCGAGAGAGTCGAAAGTCTCGCGGCCCAAACCGTCCAATGAACGAACGATTATGTTTCAGAATGTAAGTCCTGTAAGTGTCAGTGTGTCTGTTATACATGGACACGCGTCCATATTGGTCAAAAGTAGATTGATTTTAATGAAATTTTACTGTTAATCTACATTTCGTTATTTGTTAGGTAAGTTTCAAGATTTCTATTGTTACATGAATGATAAAAATAAATAATTTCGTTCGAAATGTCATTTGCTTATTAATTGTTAGTTTAACGATCGAAGTAGTTGACACGTGAAAGCGGTATTGCTCAGTTTTAGGTTATATTGCATTTTAAGGTGTGCTTGCTTTGGCACTCCGTTAACATATGTAACTAATAACTTTATAATATTATAATATTTACATAATTATTTAATTGTCCAATCATATTCCATTACTTTCATACGTTACTGAATTTAATTTCCATTTGGTTTTAACAATATTTGAAAGAAATTATGTATTGATTTAATGTCAAGTTAATTTTCATATTGAAACCATTTTAATATTAATTTGTTTCAAATACTTTCATTTTTTAAGTAAACTTTATTATAATGTTTTGTATCATTTATTTATAAAATAATAGAAGTATATAATATATTTAATATGATATTTGATACGTGTCAATTGATATCATAATTTTATTGAAATATTAATTTTCAATTTTTTTCAGAACTAATACAACAATGCCACCAAAAAAGGCCGCAGAGGAGACAGATCGGCTTACCCGAATAGCCATTGTCAATTCGGATAAATGTAAGCCGAAAAGATGCCGACAAGAATGCAAACGTACTTGTCCTGTTGTCCGAATGGGCAAATTGTGTATCGAAGTCACGTCAAATGACAAAATTGCTTCTATCTCTGAGGAATTGTGTATTGGATGTGGTATTTGTGTAAAGGTTCGTTTGTACAATTTAAATATTGATTGATTAAATTATTTAAAAGTCAGAACAGAAACAATTATTATCATAATAAATTTCAGTTGATTTAATAAAAAAAGATATGATTGCATTTTTAGAAATGTCCATTCGAAGCAATATCGATTATTAATCTGCCAAGTAACTTGGAAAGGGAAACGACGCATCGTTATTCCAAGAACTCATTCAAGCTACATAGGCTGCCAATACCTAGACCAGGAGAAGTTTTGGGACTTGTAGGAACCAATGGAATTGGTAAATCCACTGCTCTAAAAATCTTGGCTAGCAAATTGAAACCGAACTTAGGCCGCTTCCACGTAAGTGCCTGTTATTATATGTCACAGTAAAATTAATTTATTTCTTATTCTGATTTAACTGTTATTTATTATTTAGTAAATATTTCTTTTCGGTTTTGTTAAAAGGATCCACCAGACTGGACAGAAATTTTGAGTCACTTCAGGGGCAGTGAATTGCAGAATTACTTCACAAAGATTTTAGAGGATCATTTAAGAGCACTTATTAAGCCACAATATGTTGATCAAATTCCAAAAGCAGTTTCCGGAACTGTCCAACAACTTTTGGACAAGAAAGACGAGTGCGGAAATCAAAAATCCATTTGTGAAATGCTTGGTAAATGACATTTTTCTAAACTAATTAATCGGTTGATGAAGATAAATTAAATGGGAATAATGTAATAACTCAACTGAAATTACAGATCTAATGCATATACGAGAACGAAGCATCGATGCACTCTCAGGAGGAGAATTGCAAAGATTTGCGTGTGCTATGGTGTGCATACAAAATGGAAATATTTTCATGTTTGACGAACCGTCTTCATATCTTGATGTGAAGCAACGTTTGAATGCTGCTCTCACAATCAGATCCCTTATTCATCCTGACAAGTATGTGAACAAATGCTGAATAAAAATGTTCTTCATAAGTATGATAAAAAAATTAATAAAAAATTGTCTTATTCATTTCAGATTTATCATTGTCGTGGAACACGATTTGTCCGTGTTGGATTATTTATCCGATTTCATTTGTTGTCTCTATGGAGTACCTGGAGCTTATGGTGTTGTAACTATGCCGTTCTCAGTACGAGAAGGAATCAACATTTTCCTCGACGGTTTTGTACCAACTGAAAATTTGCGTTTCCGCGAAGAATCGCTCGTATTTAAAGTCGCCGAAAGCGCAAATGAGGAAGAAGTCAAACGCATGAATCATTACGAATATCCCAGCATGAAGAAAACCATGGGATCCTTCAGTCTTGTTGTTGAAAAGGGTCAATTTACTGATTCTGAAATTTTAGTTATGTTGGGAGAAAATGGTACTGGAAAAACAACTTTCATTCGAATGTTAGCAGGAAATTTACCTCCTGATGAAGGATCAGGTAATTTCATATAAATGTCTTAGAAAATAAAAATGAAATGAATTGCCAATTAATTGAATACTATTGAATTTTTAGGTAATATTCCCCAATTGCATATAAGTTATAAGCCGCAAAAGATAAGTCCAAAGTCGCAGGGATTAGTACGACAACTGTTGCACGAAAAGATTCGCGATGCTTATGTGCATCCACAGTTTATGACTGATGTCATGAAACCACTCAAGATTGAAGATATTATGGACCAGGAAGTGCAAAATCTTTCTGGAGGAGAATTGCAACGAGTTGCGTTGGCTCTTTGTTTAGGAAAACCTGCTGATGTTTATCTTATTGACGAACCATCAGCTTATCTGGATTCAGAACAACGTTTGGTTGCTGCCAAAGTTATCAAGAGGTTAATACAAGTTTTATAAAATTTACATTGTAAAACACTTGTTGAATGTTTTCCTTTTCTTAATGTAATTTTTATTTTACAGATTCATCCTTCATGCAAAGAAAACTGGTTTCATTGTTGAGCACGATTTTATTATGGCAACTTATTTAGCCGATCGTGTTATCGTATTTTCGGGTGTTCCATCACTTAAAACCACAGCACATAGTCCACAATCATTATTAAATGGTATGAATCGTTTCTTGGAATTGCTTGGCATTACTTTCAGAAGAGATCCAAATAATTTCAGACCACGTATTAATAAAAGCCAATCGGTGAAGGTAATTATAAGCTTATAACGATTTAATAAGATATTTCTAATAATAAATAATTTGTTACATTTTAACTAATATGGTATAATTTCTTATAGGATTTGGAACAAAAACGAGCGGGCCAATATTTCTTCCTTGAAGAGTAATTAGTTTTTTTGTAAAAAAATCATGCATAATTCATCAAATCGTCGAAAAATTCGTTGCAGCATTATGCTTTTATTTTGTACCGTCGACAACTTATATTGAAATCGATTTTAAATTTATATCAAATAATGTTCTCTTTTCGACTTTCTTATTATAAGAAATGCTTTTCCTTTTTTTGTATATTTATATTTTAACACGAACATATTTGTGCAAAGCAAAAATGTTAACAAATACATTGTAACATTTAATTTTTTTAATACTTATCATAACTAAATGTATTTGCAAATATTTCGGGATATTTTATGAGTTTGTTGATTATACAAATGGGCCAGCTTGTAACGTAATCATTATTCGATATTTGAATAAATAAATGAACTAAATGTCTCAAGTACTTTTATAAAAGAAAATTATTAATACTTTATTATCTTATCTATTCTTAAAAAGTAGGTGATGTGATATTAATACACAAATTATAAAGAAGGGTTTCCATTTAAAAAGCATACACAATTCAAAAGAAATGTCAAAACATTAAAATTTTGCACACATATAGAGAAACGTGTAAAAAATAATTATACATAATTTGAAACAATTGTATAGTACGGTTTTCAAAAAATGACTAGTGAATTTGCTTAATTTTTTCATAAGAGTAATGTAAATACTGACAAAACTCAACAACTTCATTATTTATTTTTCGCAAACTATACTGTGAAAATTAATGGGCTTTTAAAAAAATATTGTATCTTATTAATTACAGAATTAAACAAATTTTCAAGTTAAAATAACCTCTATAAATGACATTTAAATTTTATTTTTATTTATTCTTAAATTATTTTAATTTATTAATTATTATGAAATAATAATGTTTATGGTTACTATCTTGGGGCCGGGGGATGGTTCAGAAATGCTGACTATTAATCATATCAGTGAAGGAAGATCTAAAAAAACTAAAAAAATTATTACGCTATATTAGTAATGGACAGATACAAAGGTGATCAAAACCAGATTACTAATAAATTTATATTTAATTTTCAAATTTATTTTTTTTGTTCTATTCAAATAAAAATATCATTTTACATTAAAAACTATACAAAAATATTTAAAAACAGTTCCAGAGGTATCGCGCACGGACAGCGCGATTATTCATCTAGTACAATTAAACATTAATTATATATAACTTTTCTTTAGTTTGTATTTTGATTTTATATTAAATTCTCATACTGTACAAAAATGCAATTTTTTAATTTCCTATGATTCTATACATTTATGTAATGAAAAAACTTATATCTTAAACTAACTCTGAAACTATTTTAAAAGCATTACAAGAGAGACCACTCTCAGATAAAAAAAAACTTATCCTATCTTGAAATCTAGACAGAATAGTAAATAAATATTTTGCAAAGCGAGATCATCTGTAAGATTAAACACTGAACAACATCTTCAAGTCGTCGATTGTTAGTTTGTTTGAAACTTGCTTTCCTGTAAGCAAATTATTTGCAATTTCCAGTTTTTTGTCTTGTAGTCTTTGAACTCTTTCCTCGATCGTATCTTTGCAGAGAAGTCTATAATAAAATTCATTATCATTATATATCCATACTAATCCATACTAATATATAAAATTGAAAATATGTTTGTTTATATGTCGTAGGCTTTATATTTTTGCGATATATACATTTGATGTTTAGAAAAAAAAATTGTTATGTCATACGGTCATAGACAGATCATAGGGGTAATAGAAGGGGCTCATAGGGCGTCCATAGGGAGCCCATAGAGGGTCAACAGAAGTATCTCGGGTGGAACTAGGGACTTAGTCAGGACTTATACGCGGTCATAAGAAAGGAATCACAGGGTTTCGCCCGGGCGAAGTCGGGGCTTCAGCTAGTATTATTATATATATTAAATCATTATGAAACTATTCTTACCTGTAAATAAAAACTTGCTTATCTTGTCCGAAACGATAAACTCGATCGTGTGCTTGTAATTCCAATTGTGGATTCCAGTGAATATCTAATATTACAAGATGATTTGCACCAGTTAAATTTAATCCCACACCTCCAGCAGTTAAAGAAAGCAACAGAATATATGGATTCTTTCCCCTTTTGTTAAACTTTTCAATAATTGCCTAAAAAATAAAAATATTGAATGTCTTGTTGTCTTTATTTGTATTATTTATTAATAACAAGCAAATTATTGCAATAATTAATTTAAAATTCTTAATCGTACCTGTCTTTTTTTAACAGGAACTTTACCAGTGAAAAAGTCATACGTACAACCTTCCATTTTATCAAAGAAGTAGGCTAAAATATTAAGATATGATGTCCACTGAGAGATCACCACAACTTTTTCGTTTTGGTCGACAGCCTTTTTAATAACATTAAGAGCTACTTTAATCTGAAACAAATATTAATTATAATGACTTAATTGTAATAACAGAAAAGATAATGCAAATGATTGAATTAAGAACCTTTGAGTTGACCGTTTTTTCATTGAATATGGGATTGTCTGACGTTAAAACATTTTTCACTACATCTTTCTCCACTCCAATACTATCATTTAAACCAGCACCGTCTTCTTCGTCATTCTCTTGTAACGTCATATTGCTCAGTTGCGACAACAAATCAACTTCTTCATTTCCAGTTTCACTAAAACCACAATTTGTTTCAAGATCATCTCTGTCTAACATAGCTTTGATTAAACTCGGATGACAGCATAATTGACGTAATCTCAATAGCAAAACCAAAATTTCGTGAGACTCAATAGTACCAGCATGCATTTTCAGTAACATTTGTTGCGCTTTATTGAATTGTCTATCTGCAAACCATAACTCATTATTAGTTGCTCTTTAAAATATTTAAATTGTCTAATATTTCTTATATATTGAATAATACAAAAATCATTACTTCGATAATTATAATCTGTATGTATAAAATCACTCATTTGCTTTTTCTCTGCTTGTTGATGTAAGAATTGCGCAAACAAATTTTGTGAATAAAGTAGCATTTTCTGATAAACAATTCGCTCTTCTGAATTAAGTTCAACTTCGATGTTTTCAATAAACTTCTCTGGCATTGATTCAATTTTTCCTGAATCTTGTAATTCTTGTTTGGTACGACGAAGCATAATACTTTTAAGAATTGTTGCAAGACGTTTAGAACCCGCTTCATTTTTGTTATCTACCCAACGCTTCCATACACGAATGTCATCAAATGGCGAACACTGCAAAAACTTCATAATAGAATATAAATCAGATTCTTTGTTTTGTACAGGTGTTCCTGTTAATGCCCATCGCTTTTTTGCAGAAAGATCACAAACTGCTTCACATTTTAAACTCTTGCTATTTCTAATCACATGGGCTTCATCGAGAATTACGCGTTCCCACAAAATCTAAAAAATATAAATATTTTTTTTTAAATATAAATATATCATATATTAAAATAAATAACAAACAATTTGTAATTATATATTATGTATAACTAAAATTAAGATACTTTTTCTTTGCACGCAAATTAAATTATAAATTGACAAAACCTGAAATAAGGGCGATTCCCGTTTTCTCTCTTGAACCAATGTATCGTATGTAGTTATGACTACGTCTAATCTGGCCACCCTTTTAGTTTTTGTTTCCCGATTATTTCCATGAAATACACAAACATCTAATATATTTCTCTTACAACGATTCTGAATTTCTCCATCCCACTGCTGAATTAAAGATGCTGGACAAACGATTAAAGTTCCACCTTTATATTCTGTAAAATAATAAAGTGCATTTAATATTAAAAGAGAAATCTATATTCTCTGTTCTTATACAATTTATTCTTTAGACAAATTCTTACTCAAATTTCTTGATAAGCTAACAAATTCATCTTCATCACTATCACTATCACTATTCTCTTCTTGAGCTTCCATATTTTTTAATATAAGAGATATCATACTTAATGTTTTTCCTAAACCCATATCATCAGCTGCAAAAATATAAATGCATTATACAATATTTATTTAATTTGTATATATAAAGAAATTAGTTATAAATAATAAATTTATAAAAATACCTAAAATGCCTCCAGCAGGATTTCCTTTTTCTCTCCACATGAGCCAGCTCAAAGCGTATCTTTGATGGTTCATTAATTCAACTTTAAGGCCTTTTGGATCTTCTGCTAACATGTTTTCATTTGGTTGAGAAGTAAGAGAACCATGCAATGTTTCTAAACGATCCATAGTTAATGCTTGTTCTGTTTCTAAAGTTTTCTTTGCTTTTTTGCCCAAATCGTCGATATTAGATGATGTTGTTGGCTTATTTAAAAAGGCTAAGTTATCATCTTCAATTTCGGTTATTTGATTCGCAACATTACTTCGAGTTAAAGCTTTTTCAACGTTTTTATTTGATTCATTTTGTTCCTGTATATTTAAATTCTTGTGAACTTTAAATTCCAAGACACTGATTTCATGTTCTAATTTTTTCATCGAATCTTTCAATTTTTTTCCTTTGTCAGGAAGGATCTCAAGATTAGCATTTTCATATATAGTCTAGAATAATAATGTTGTTGTTTAAATATATTGAAATAATACATTCAATTTAAATCAATTTAAATAAATAGCATGATTTAAAAATAAAAATTGTTACATTAAATTTCATTTGTTTTACGAAATAAAAATTTACAGAATAAAATTCTAATATTTTTAGTTGATATACCTTTAATTTGTTAAGACTTTCATTTTTTGTTTGTAATTCATTGATAACTTCCTCAATTGTTGTGTTTTGCGAATTTTTATCAGATACGTCAGAATTGTCGTGTGCAGAAGACTCATCTAAAAATTGTAAGTAATAGTAATACGTAAAAATAATTAAAATTTGAACACAAAAAACAATTAATATAATAAAAATCAATAAAAAGAATATTTTGTTCGTGATAAAATCATTTTCATACCAGAAGATTCTATGACCTGTACAATATCCAGTGATGAATTTGGTATATTGTGATCCAAATTGTGAACTTGTTTTCTATTGTAAAACAAGTATGAAAAAACACACATTATTTTATATACTATTATTATAAACATTTGAAAATATTATTAGTAAAATCAACAAACCCAGGTACTTGATTTTCTTTATTTTCTTCTTCTTCGCTGTCTGAAATGATTGCCACATGATTCATGCTTAGTTTACTTGAATTTCTGCTCGGATCATCAGATTCTTCAATAATCAACGAATCACTTTCATCGATGATTTTGGTTGATTTCTTGTATGGTTTTCTTTCAATAAAACTATCATCATCCGAATCAAAAGACTCGTCCGAATCCGGAATATATGATTTATTAGCCATTTTAAGTGTTACTGTTTTGGTAATCAAATCATTTATATACAAACAAGGTCATACACGGAAATAATTCGCGAAAATATTAAAATAAACATAAAAAATAGTCAAGTTTTTGTAGTAGAAAAATCAAATATTCAATTTTGATATTAAACTATTCAATGATACTTGACTTTTTTGTTCACTTTTTATTCATTTGTTATATGCCCAGATTATTCGTTGTTATATCCCGAAAATGACTTGTTTTTTATCAATCACTCGAATCTACTTGTTGGAACATGCAAACAGTTTCGTTGTTTCCAATACACTAACACAACGGTTTTGTGGTGTTTGTCGTTCGGATTCGGATTTGAAATTTGAATTGTCTTTCGCCTCAATACATTGAAGTTAGTTGAATGTGCTTTACAACCTTAAAATAAGAAAAATATTTTACTTTTTAATATATATATATATATAAATAAAATTATATATTATTATTCTTTTTTTTCTGTGCCTTTATTTATATGTTATTTTGTTGTATTAGATTAAATATTAAATTAAATAAATATTATATTTAAAAAATCAAAAGTTTTGCGAGATAAAATCGTTTGGTCAAACAACCATAAAAATGACGGCTTTCGAGATTGAGAAGATCGACTTTAATCGAAAGTCGATTGAAGATCGCTAACCCTAATATGAATCATCAGAAATTCAGAAATTGTGTTCGTAAGGATTAGGGTTCTGTCTTCTGTGCATGTTCAGATTTGTTTTCATATATCATACATCATTGTCTGTTGATTCGTATTTTGCAAGTTGTTTTTATTGTTGCAATTTTAATCGTCAAACATGGGAACACTTGAGGACAAATTAATATGGGAAGATGGTGGAGAGGTAAATATTCATTCAGTATATCATGTTTAGATATGAATGACAAACACTTTTTCAAAGTTTCATCAAATTGAGACAAACTTTCAATCATTTATTTACTTATAATATTATGATTTTCATTGAATTACAATTAATATTAACTGTTCAATTTATTGTTCAATATTTCAATAAAAGATTAAATATTAAAAAAATGTTGATAGATTATTTATTTTGTTTACTTTGTATCAAAATGAAATCATATGTTTATTGATATATTTATCAACTTATTTAATATTAAAATTATTTTACAAAATTATTCAATTGCATAGAAATCTCTCGGCGATGAAATTGCTCGCATGTCAAACGAGGAAATAACATCGCGAACTCGGCTGTTGGACAATGAAATTAAAATAATGAAAAGCGAAGTAATGCGCATAACCCACGAACTCCAGGCTCAGAATGAAAAAATCAAAGAAAACACCGAGAAGATCAAGGTCAACAAAACTCTGCCATACTTGGTGTCCAATGTGATCGAGCTGCTGGACGTGGATCCACAGGATATGGGTGAAGAGGATGGCGCAGTCGTTGATTTAGATTCCCAGCGGAAGGGAAAATGTGCCGTAATTAAGACATCCACACGACAAACATATTTTTTGCCGGTGATTGGTTTAGTTGATGCGGATTTGTTGAAACCCGGTGACTTGGTTGGTGTCAATAAGGACAGCTATTTGGTGCTGGAAACGTTGCCAGCCGAATACGACGCTCGAGTTAAAGCCATGGAAGTGGACGAGAGACCAACTGAACAATACTCCGACATCGGTGGTTTGGATAAGCAGATTCAAGAACTCATCGAAGCTGTTGTTCTGCCGATGACGCACAAAGAAAAGTTCGAAAATTTAGGTATTCAACCGCCCAAAGGAGTGTTACTTTATGGTCCACCTGGCACTGGAAAAACGCTTTTAGCTCGAGCTTGCGCGGCGCAAACAAAATCGACTTTCTTGAAACTTGCCGGACCACAGCTGGTGCAAATGTTTATTGGAGATGGCGCAAAGCTTGTGCGCGATGCCTTTGCATTGGCGAAAGAAAAGTCGCCGGCGATTATTTTCATCGATGAACTCGATGCCATTGGCACAAAGAGATTTGACTCGGAAAAAGCGGGCGATCGTGAGGTTCAGAGAACCATGTTGGAGCTGTTGAATCAGCTGGATGGATTTAGCTCGACGGCAAATATCAAAGTCATTGCGGCGACCAATCGAGTGGACATTCTGGATCCGGCGTTGTTGCGTTCGGGTCGTTTGGATCGCAAAATTGAATTCCCCCATCCGAATGAAGAGGCGCGAGCACGAATCATGCAAATTCATTCGCGTAAGATGAACATGTCGCCGGATGTTAATTTTGAGGAATTGTCGAGGTCGACAGATGACTTCAATGGAGCGCAATGTAAAGCCGTGTGTGTTGAGGCTGTAAGTATTTGAATTTTCATTTTTCAAATTCAATACTCCACACCAAAATTTAAATAACTTGAAATTAAAATTAACAATGAAATAGAACAATACAAATTTATAAGTAAAATATAATGTTAATTTTTGTGTTTTTACAGGGTATGATTGCACTTCGACGAAATGCTACAAGTGTCACACATGAAGACTTGATGGAAGCGGTGAATGAAGTTCAAGCGAAGAAAAAGGCAAACCTGAATTACTACGCTTGAATAAATGTAAAAGTGTTTGTATATTTATTCCCGTTTCTTACGAAGTGCATTGAACAATGCGTTATTAAAATCAAGTGTTTTAGGTTACTAAAGTATACTGATTTAGTTAAACATTCTAAATTTTTTTATTCAACTTTTTTTATAAGAAACAAATTCAAATTTTTTTATAAGATACGCGAACTGATATTACAATTGATATAAAAAATGAATAAAACATGTAATGTGGAAGAAATTTTGTTTTATTATATAAATCCTACTTTTAAAATAACTAAAAATTTTATAAAAATGTTGTAATAAAATTAAGATTTTAAATTGTTTGGTACATGAAATGATTAAAAATTCATATGTCAAATATGTAATTTATTGCAGTATGTAATATAATTGTTTCGAAGTATACATTGCCAAACGAAAATAAAAAGCAATAAAATACTTTATCGGAAGAAAGTATTTAAATTAATGAACAAACATTTAATTATTTTAAGAAACCATAATCTAATTTATAATTTATATTTGTTAAATTTTTGCAGTTACGCAAAAACAGTTTATGAGCGTGAAAAAATCCCAAAGTAATATCCACTGATAATTATGATTTATAATCACTATAGAAACTAGAAATAAAAAAAAAGCAGGAAAACATAATGCATAATTATCTACTCTAACGTCGTCTGTGACTCCTTTTTCTTATTCTGAAAAATGAACAAAAATATGAATTAGAATTTACTTTTCACAAATATGAAAACAAAAATACAAATTAAGCTCTTTTACACTTACTTCTTTGGTCCTTTAACGAAACACCAATCAACTGAAATAGGTTGTCCCAAAATATCAGTACCATTTAAGGCATCTTTAGCAGCTTGTGCTTCTTTAAATGTTTCGTATTCAACTAAAGCGTAACCCTTCAAAAATCCAGTTCGTCTATCCAAATTGAGATGTAAATTTTTTATTTGTCCATATTCGGAAAATTTATCTTGAATATCATCTTCCTGTGCTTCTTCATGAACTGAGTTTATGAACAGAATCCATCCTTCGACAGCTTTAAGACAAAATCCGTTTGTTAGTACATCATATTTTACACATCAATATCTGTTCTCATCGACATTCATGGTACTTATTGGTAAATTTATAAATATTATATTACACAAATTTCATTAAATTATTGATAACAATTTTTAAATACATAATACAATTTGTCAATGTAAGAACTTTTAGAGAAATATCAAAACTGCTCCATACTAAATTAAAATACGATTAAAAATGTAAACACGTTTAGAAATTCATAAACTTTCTAAAACTTACTGAATTAATATGTAATCTATTTTCCCCCCAAACTACACAAATTACATTTTTCACCATTTTTCGATGGATCGATAAAAAGCAATTATTCTAAATAAATATACTTCTAAATAAGTAAAGTTCTCACATCTCTGTGGTCCTGGTTCGTCATCATTATCCTCAATAACATTCATTGATTCATATTGGCCTACATCGTCTCTGGTTGAAACTAAGTCAGCTCCGTGTCCTCTGCCTTTCCTTTTCTTCGCTTTTTCCTTCAATCTCGCGATTCCCTCTAAATGCAATATTTCTTATTAATTCTCCAAACTCAAGTTTCAAAGTCATAAAGGATATTTAATATATAAAATAAATAATTTGATTTTCAATTTATAGGTTATGTTTGTGTGTTTGTGAAAGCCGCGTTATTTTTTACGTAAAGAAAAATGCTTGAAAATTAAACTTACGATCGCCTTCGTCATCAACCTCAAATTCCTCAGCATTATCAATATCCAAAACATCTGCCATTTTAAAAGTTAATTTAATATGAACAAACTTCTAATATTATTTTCCCCAAACGATACAAAATTCTTATCCTTTGCGTCGCAATGTTTTCGATTCGAGTTTCGACAGCTTTCAGAATTCAGACTTGTGCGAGTTGTGCGTTCTAAAATGCTTAATTCTTTGATATGAACATAGCCAGCAGTGGAATTGCCGTTTGCCGGTAAAAAAATGACATGCGCTCCACAAACGTGATAAAATAAAAATACTTCACTCATATTTTGTACTTGTTCTTTTTGATAAAATAAAAACAAATTATTGCTCCAATTTTATCGAAGAGAAAATGTACTGTCGTCGATTATTATTACGAATAATTAGAAGGACATTTAAAACTGGTTTGGTAATTGTTTGAAAAATAACTTTTTTATTCAACACTTTAAGAATATTTAAGGCTAAATTTGTGTGAATATTATTTTAGTGCGCTACGCCTGTAATAAATGCTAATTGTCAGTCTCAGTCTTTTTCAAACAAAAATGAACAATCAAAATTTCAACTATCAGAATTAACAGCTGAAAATTTGACCTACGAATATATGATGAAGCAGTCGGCATTGGACAGTGTCAATAATGTTTCAAAAATGATAACTATTACATATTATGCTGTTGAAACGACTAGTAAAGAATATAGGTAAAAAAAATGATAAAAAATGAATTTTAATGTTTTTAAACATTTATAAATTGAATTATTTTGTATTATAATATTCCCTTTTTCTTAAACTAAAATACCATAATTTTATTGAAATTGCAGAGATTTATTGATAAAACTAATCAATTTAACAAGGGAATCATTTATGTTTGATGTTGGAGATGAACATTGGGATGAAATCTTAAATACAAGATTAAAGATACAAAACAAAAAGAGGATCGTAACCGTAAGACTAATTTTCATGAAATGATTTGTTTATAAATTTGTTTATACAGAAAATGATATTTTTTTGTCACTAGATATAGTATTATTTTAATTTGATTTATGACATTATTTCTCTTTAATTTTCAATGTAAAGAGTTAGTCGGTGATTGTACTGAATGGGAGAATTTATCTATAAAAGACAATTTTTTTACATACAGTATTGAAAAAAACGTGAAGAAAAAAAAAATATAAAAATGAATTACCATTTTTTTAGTTCTGTTTATTTATCCTGTACAATAAAAACTTTATTTATAAAGATGAAAATATTCTCCTATTATTTAGAAATACCGACTGACTGTCTACGCATATTTCAATTCAAAGGTGATTGTGAAGTTAAGTTATATATATACTTAAACGAAAATATATTGCAGGAACTCACCAGTTATATGGAGTACATACAAAAAATGGCAGTAGCTACTACTGATATATGTTACTCTGTAGGAATGGAAAATTTATCTCATACGTTGAATGAAAGAATCGATGACGCCTTGAATAAAATTAGAGCAGAAACTCAAATGAATAGTCAACTCGAATCTGAGTATACTGATATTCAAGAGCAGTCTATAGGTAATAAACTGTTGGAAAATAGTATATTACGCAACAAGGGAGATGAAATCGAGTTCGAATTTCCGATCATCTCCCATATCGCTATACTATATTTTTCGTTACGAGGGAGGGAAAAAAGCCATTTTCCTAAATCTCCCTAGGGAAGAAAATGGCATTTCCCTTCCCGAGTAACGAAAAGGTATTTATATTTTTTAAATTGAATATAACTCAATGATATCTGATACTTTCTTTTTATTATTTTCAGAGAAAAGCAAAAGAAAAGCCCAAAATATAATAAACATCGACGAGGATAATCAAATTTCACTGTAAAATTGTTAGAACAATACTTTTTATAAAAATCGTTGCGTTTAACAGTCATTTGTAAATATAATATGTAAATATTAAAATAATGAGTATTGACACAAAAGTTTAATTATAGCCTTAATACAAAATTCGATAAATTTTAAGAACGCCAAAATCAATCTATCTAATGAGCCCTAAAAGTATGTCATAAGCGCTAAAAAAGCGCCAAAGACAAAAAATATGAAAACATGTAATACATTCCTTATACCATTAGTATATTTAAGTATCCTACAAAATTGTTGTCACGTAAAAATGTCATTAGGCTAATACGAATACTGGATTGATCAAACGGCATACGAATTGCATGATACATTTACTTGTATTAGCAAAATTGAATAATGTAGCCCCGGTATAAAATGATTTAAAGTCCCATTAACATAGAATTAGCAGTAACGTTTGTTTGAACGGGTGCGCTAGCTTGACGAACGCTCATTTCCCAAGTATCTAATAATTGTGACACGGAAAAGCGTTTCGGAAGTTTTGTTATACGTGCATTGAGAGCTTTCTGAACGGCGCTTAAAAATGGAGTTGCGTATTCATGAGATGCCATAATACAGAGGGGAGGAGTTTGAGGATAATCAGCAGGTACGGTTACTGAAACTGGTGGAACGCATGGCAAATGTCGATCGTCCAGCCAACATATTAATTGAATACATTGAGAACCGCTTTGTTGAGCTGGATCAAGACTTACCTGCAATTAAAATGATGAAAAATATTAACTATTTTACTTAAGTCTGTTTTGAGTAATAGTTGAATAATTAATCTTACTTTAAATCTCTGATCCAGTCGAGCGATTTCTCCTTGTAAAACATCAGGAATATCACTTGAAGTTTCTTCGACCTTTTGCTTCTTTAATGGAGGCGGTAAATTCCTAAACATAAAAAATTATATTTTATTTTGTTATATCTTTAATTTAATGTAACTTGAATAATCTTATGAACATACTTAATTTCTGGTCCAAAAAGAGCTTCCAAACAAGGTCCAAATGTTCGTTGTAATGTATGATTTGCAACGGGACTTTGCAAATGTGCGCTAACTGCTTCTAAGAGCGGACTAAAGAAGTAATTTTCTTTTAACGTTGTGATAGGCGGTATACTGCTGTCACCTCTCTTAAAGTAATTCTCCAGCGATTTTTCACACTTGAGCAACATTTCAATTGACCAAACTCTTTTTGTGGGATTTAATAATATATCGAGTAACATTTTCATTTTTCTGGATCTGTCTAAGTCTGTAAAATCAATTACATTATAATTTTAATACTGACTAGCAATTAATGTTAAGATTTTATATTCAATTCAAAACTTACTTCCTTCGCTCTCTCCACTTTTTTCTCTTATTGCTTTTTTAAGAGGTTCAATATATTTGCTTAATTTGAGAATTTTATCTTTACATGCTTGATCATCTTGCATTGGACTATGAGTTGCACCTGGAGTATTTAAAGAACCACTTGGAGATGGTGCCATATCTGTAACCAAATAATCATATTATTCACATATATAAACACTATAATTTTCATTCAAAATAAAATTTAAGTACAGAAATTCTTATACTTAAAGTTATAAAAAACGGATTCTTGAACATTTGTATAAACATAAATATGTATACAAATTACTTACTGACTGTTCTAGGAGGACCACCGAGCATAACATGTTGAGAGCTTGGGGAAGGAACCAATGCAGGTGAAGCAACCATTTGATTACTGAAAATTAGAAAGGATAATCAATGCTTGCAACACTAATTATTACATCTTTTTATTTCAATCATGATATTGAGGTAATTTCTTACCTAGGAGGAGCTCCTAATGCACTGGGACTCGGAGCGGAAGGCGAAGGGTTTTCTCTTAAAAATTGATTTGGAGTTACGTTTCGCATTCCTGAGAAAGCTGCATTAGTCATTTCTGCTGGCTATAAAAGATATATATAGAAAATACAAAAATAGTGAATACAAATATTTTTTGAATTAAAACAAAAATTGACGTGCTTACCTTGCGTTGCATATGAGTCATTTGCTGTTGCATTTGATTTGGAGCCATTTGTTGTGTATTCATTTGAGCAATCGATTGTTGTGGAAGACCTCCTTGCATGCCTGCATTAATTGTTCCAGGCATTTGATTGGCCATTTGGCTTTGCAACTGGTTTTGCATTGCATTTGGCATTTGATTCTGTTAATATTAAAAAGAGACATTAAAACCAATATTTAAAGTCATTCAATTTCGGGTGTTCAAATTATTATAAAACTAAAACAAAAGGTACCTGCATGTTTGGTTGTATTGGCGCAGGTTGCATTTGTGGCTGCATTTGTCCCATTGTATTAGGCGGCATTTGTATTTGTGACATTTGTTGTGGCATATTCGCTTGGGCCATTTGATTCATCTGCGGCATCATGGCATTATTTTGCATTCCCTGCATCGGTCCCATATGATTAATCGGTCCAGCATTTTGATTTGGCATCATACCTATTGTCGGCATTTTATTTTGCATACCAGCCATATTCATTTGTTGATTTGGACGTTGATTCAAACTTTGTAAAACTGAAAAATATAAGACATCAAAATTTTAACGATCATCTAATTAATTATAATGAATAATTTTAATCATCATAATTCCCATGCTTAAGCAAAAAATTAATAGATTTAATTATTTTTGCTACATTAAAGTTGTCTCCACAGTACTATACATACGATTTGCGGCTGTATTTGGTGGAGCTTGAGGTATCATCCCTTGAGCTGCCGAACCAGGTACAGGCATGTTCACTATTTGAGTATTACCTGTTCCTTGTCGAGCTAATGTTTGCAGTGCACCAATAGGATCAGGCATACCTTGTTGTCCACCGCCTGCAGCATTGCCTGTATTCTTTTTGGAATCTTAAAAAGAAAATAGGAATTTTAATGCCAATTTATGTTGAATATTATCATCTTTAGTATTTGTATAAATATTTATTTACTTACTTATTTCTCTTACGTGTAAAATCAGTCTTGCAACATAGCCCAAATAATCCTCCTGTATAAATAAAATATTTACGTTACAATTGATAAGATAAATTATTTATTGAAATGTAGAATTAAATAAACTTATGTATTACCTTTGATTTTGCTTTCATATATACATGATTTTCTAAATCATTACTGTTTTTCGCAAGTGGGACACCCGCAGTTTGAATAGCCTCTTCACTGCAAAATCATTATTATTATAAGTCAAAATGATTATTCGTATAATATAAAAATGAATAATTGTATAATTTAACTTAATACAAGTTTTAAATAAAAATATTTTTAAAGTTTACAATAAATAATTTCCATTATTATTAAAAACAATACGAAATTCGATTTTAAAAAATATTGTTTAAAGCTTTTATTAATAAACATACAGTATATAAAATGATACTTACATTTTCGCTACCATACTTTGTCTAAAAGTTTCAGTTCTCCAAGAATTTTCTTCCGTAGCCATGTTTTATAATTTACAGTCTCTTCAAGTTACAAAATAATACTATTGATATGATACTTTTTACTATTACAATTGTGAATATATACAACTATCTATTATACAATACTATTACTGTTGCTTATACTGTTGGTAAACAAGTAATATAAAAATGTATTGCTTTTTATATAATAATAATTATATATAAAATAATTGTTCCAAAAAGTAGATATTTAAAAATAATTGTATTAAAATTGTAATAAATTTTTGACGGAGTAAAATTTTTTGGAGTTCACAAGTCAGATGACAAGACTCCAAATTCTAAAATTACGAGTTCACTTTTCTTTCAATACATATTAGGAATATACAGATTGAACAAAATATTTGAGAAAGCAGACGCTTGACCGCTTGACGTCCAAAAACAACAGAGATGGGTTATGTTCATTGTTTTGTCTTCTTCATTTTCCAGACGTCAGAGGTAAAAACAGTATTACCAATTGTTTTATATCTGTCTTTGTTGCACTTATACGCATTGCGTTTAAAAAAAGAGTTAATTGACAAAAATTTAGCAGGGTATAATTTACTTGGAACATTGACTAAAGATATAATAAGACTATTCACTAAATGGGACTTCTTCTTCAGTTGGCTCCGGATTATGCTTGATCCATAGGACTAAATGGGACTGTTTAACATGGATTTCTCTCTAGAATTTCTGCTGCCCTCTATGATGAAACGTCATTCTGAGGTACTTTCCGAATAAAAATCAAGAAAATGAATGGAATGAAAACTGTCAGTAAATAAAAAGATAGAAGAGATTGAATTTATATTTTGTTTTGTTTTTAATTAATTTTAGTTAATTTAAAATTAATAATGCGTTAATAATTACGTTAATTGCATATTTGTTGTATTTATATTTGACTGAATAAAAAAATATTATATATTATAATATAAACATATTATAATATCCCCAATAAACATACAATTTTAAAAGTTGCCGCAAAGTTAACTCAAAGTAAACTCAATGCCTCAAAGTTAACTCTGCGGCAACTTTGTGAAACTTAATGTTGACTGGGTCATTATATTATTATATAATATAATAATAATTTTATTAACATTAGTATATATTGTTATTGTATTTATTAGTTTAGTTTTAACCGTTATTCTCCGATTTGTCCTAAAAGTGTATATTCATAATACTAATAACAAATTCGTATAAAAAAACTTTATATAATAATATATATATTATAAAATATTTTTTTTTAATACATTTATTATAACATAAACATGTTTTAAATATATTTTAAAACATAACTAAGCTAACTTTCACAAATTCA
>JABFPJ010000117.1:0-64192 GCA_022817425.1 Gryon sp. ZL-2020 | reverse complement strand
GTCAAAACGAGGGTCACCGGTATTCAAAACGTACCGCTCGTTAAGCGCCGCATCTCATTCGCGTCACGATTTTTTTACGACGACGTATGGCGAATGATTTTGGCAATTGATGCGAGAGCCACTTTGATGTAAACATTTTAGCTGTATCCAAAAGAATGATGTTCATCACGTGTGGGATATAAAAAAGTTTATGATCGTTTTGAAAGATTTTCGTTTCCTTCACATTTGATGATACTGTTATATATAATTTTTATTTGATTCATTTTCAAATGTTACATTTTATATATAGACAGTTTTTTGTGTCCGAAATATGGTTCAGTAATTTTGAATAAATAAATGGGTCAATCGTTATTATCGCAGAAGATGTAAATAATTCATAAACATATGAATCAAATATTACATTCATCAATGCGCATGATTCCAGTCGGACCGTTTCCAAGATATTGATTTGAGATGAATGTCACCAACTCTTCAGAACAAAGAATATTATGACACAATAAACCAGTCGAACCTTAAATGTTCTTCAATAATTGATCCTATATTATATAACTTACTTCAACGAAAACGGTATAATAATTATTTTCGTGCAAAAATCAAGACTTTCTTATTTAAATTGTTCCTTTTCAACGGATCTTGCCGGTTTTGATGAAAAGGGAGAAAACACTTAAAAGAAAGTTTCGACTTTAAAATGGTTTTTGTTCAATTTTATCTTCAAACATTTCAATTTGTAATAAAAAAGTCTTACAATTTTCCAATTCCTTTATAGATTTAAATTTTGCGATTAAAATGGAATTTTAGTAAACTTGAATTAGTAGGATTGAATTAACTGTTATATCATAAAGTTTATCTTTTCTCGAAATATTAACATTTTCTAAAAAGCCGACTTTTTTCCTAAAGTGGATCGATTTCACATTCTGTAGAATTAACATCAGTACTGATTCATTGATGTTACCACGTGACCTCTTTGACGACATATTTTTCTTGTTTTTTTCGCTACGTTTATACGTAGAATCATTTTTCAAAGTGAAGAGAAAAAAAAAGGAGAAAACTTGGATGAGACATAAAGTGCAACTTGCGCTCAATTCTCCGATGTAAAAATGCTCTCACAGTTGAGCTTCCCGTTTGACTTGTTTAGCGTAAACTAAGCCAATCAGGCATAAAGTAGATGAATGAGGCAAATTTCAAGCGCGCGTCACTTTTCAGAGAGAATTGAACATAATGAGCTGTTGAACAGTGATGCAGAAGAGGGGCGGAGGTGGGGAAACGGGAGTGATGGTGGTTCCAGCTTAAAAGTATGATAACTAGAAGAACGCGTCGCATCAGCTATGAGATGCTATGACAAAGACATTCCTGGTAAATTTAATCGTAATCAATGTACAAAGAAAGCGAGCTCTGTGTGTGGGAGAGATTTTTGTCCGAGATTTTGTTCAATGAGAAAAGTCGTATATTAGGAGTTTAAGTGTTCTAATGCCATACGGACAATGAGAAGAAAAGAAGAGTATAAACCCGAGATTATCTACTTTTTCGACTGGTTTCCTTTGTTTCATATTTCGGTAAAAAACTTTGTGAAAACGTCTAAAGACAATGTAATTAAACAAGGATGCTATACTAAGTTTTAAGATAAAAATGATTGAACAATTTTAATTTGAAATTGAATAAAGGACACATATATTTAGATGAGATAAATGATAATTCTAATAAATTGTGCTAGTATTAGAGATCTATATCAAACGATTTAACTTTAATTAGTTTCTGTTAGATGTTGCGGATTTTGCTTTAAAACTATGAAATTAATTAAAGTAATTAACGGACAGAAGTTAGCCCAATTTACATTGGTCGTGTTTTAAGAAGCCGAAACTTTGATTCGCGAAAGTTGAGATTAAACTTTATAGTACCTTTTGCGGTATTAAACTACATTTTATTCAATTAAATTTCAAATTGTCTTAAATGATAAGTTGCATTTGACGCTAAGGTGTTATTACTATCAGCAAATTAATATTCAGAAATCAATAATTTACAAGCCATTCAGAAGTCTAATCCTATTAATCGAGAAAGTTTATTGCGTTTGCGACATGTTTTAAATCAATTCGAATAAGTCGAGAAAAAGGTAAGGTTCATTAAACTGAACAGAAGTTGCAGAGTTAATTATTCATACTTGATTTGAATAGCTTTGATTTGATTGCTTCATGTAGCATTTGGACCTGATTATTTAGTCCAAATTAAACTCTAATCCGATCTATCTAAATTCTCTTACACCTGATCACACTTAAACTAGATATATGAAATAAGTCTAACAAGACATAAGACCTCATTAAAGGCAACGAGATGTAGTAGACCTAGTTAACCAACCTGAACTAGATCTAATCGCTTAATTATTATTGAGACAAAATTAGCTCTCATTAGACCTCAGTTGAGTTTTATCAAACTTTATCGCTACTTTTTCTGATTCCAATATTTATCTGTGAAATGTATCGAACAACTGTTTTTCTGAACTTTTAAACTTCATATTAATTCTGAAACTTCTATTATGTCACATGAGTTCGTCAAAGACATTTTTCCAGTAGCTTTAAATTATCGAAAAAAATGCACACTCAAGTTGAGTTAAATCGATTAAACATGATTTGATTATAAATTAAAGTAAGACGAGTTAACACAATTGTTTAATATGGTTTTTCATTATCTTTAACAACACTTAGACTGTAATTTAAAATCATCCAACTGAGATAAATTGCAATCATCGTTATTTTTCGTTTGATGTTGAATCTCTTTTCTTGTTTTATCCTGTTTAAAAGTTACACATAAATAGCGGTTGGTTTACGTAGTTTTGACGGAATTTGAGCGCACAAAATACAGCATAAGTTATGTCTCGGGTCTAATTAATAATAACTCGCAAATGAAAAGCATCTGAAATTAGATCTTAGGCATGGTTTCGGAAGTGCCGGAGAGGGAAAAGCACAGAAAAGTGCGTGAGCAGTGCGTGTGGGTGAGAGAGGAGAGGAGGCGAGATGCGATGAGGCGAAGTGAGGTGCTAGCTTGGTGGAAACGCCGCGCCGCAGACAGACAGTCGTACGTTCGCCGTAAGATCGTCCGCATCGAAGCGAGAGCATCCGCGCCCTTTTCCGTGTGTCGCCGCGTTGCGTTGCGCCTCGTTTCACCGACGTTTTGTCTCGCTTCGGTTCATACCCCCATCGCGCCGCCCCAGCTTATTCTCCGCTTAACCTCACCCACCCTCCTCACTCCCTCTCAACGACCTCACTCAGTTTGTTGGCAACAATGAGCCCATAGAACGTCAGAGAGTGTCATCTAGTGAAAAATTATTTTTCCCAAACTCTGTACAACTGGTGACAACAAAATATAACAGAATGAATGGTTGAAAAGAATCGACAAAGTATGGATTTTGCGCTGGTAAACAAGCTTCTTATTCGTTGGACATAAATAACATAAGTGTTTTTGACGTTGAAATCTATTTTTCGTCACGAAGACACTTCCACTTTATCCGCAAAGATATATGTATATTTGTGTACATCAGAAAATGAATATCAAACATTATTATATTGAATAGCAAAGTCTTTCTTCTGTTATTTTTCTATTTTAGGACAAATTATTATTACATTATTAGTATAATACTTAACTTTAGGTTAATATAAATAAATAAACAATACGTACTTATAATATTAGAACTGTGTATTGTAATGTTACTAACTCTTTGTTTTCAATTAACAATATAATTATAAATGACGGTAAACGGATGTTCTCCTACTTTATTATTAAATGTAAAGTTACATTTAGATGACATGAAAATATAAGTAAAATACAAGCAATATAAAAATTGTACTAACCGGCATACTTTAAATCATTCAAAAAATATATAAATTTATCACTCAAGAAAATAACATAAAAGTAACATAAATTTTGTATGATAAATGTATGGATATTAAGTAAAAAAATGATATGAAAATAATTTAATATTTACAAAAGAACATAAATCATCATAAGAACATTCTAAAAGTAACATAAAAGTATAAATGATGTAATTGAATATACTACTAGAATAATTTGGAGCTTTTGTACTTTTTGATGTTATTTGTTGCTGTGTTTTGCTTAAGTTAAGGCCGAAATATCCGCGGAATGTGCAAATTAAGTGGAAGTGTCGCGGCGATTAGTGAAGCGCTCCAAAAGTTGGTGGCGCGCCGACGTTTGGGGCCGATCGGCGGTTCCAGCGGTGCAACCGGGTGGCACGGCCGGTTCCAAAAATATCGGATGTATTTTTATCGCGACTTCTCGGCCTCTCTCATTTCGCTCCGAACAAAGTAGTTCTTGCCATTGGTGCATAAAGCCAGTAATGACAGCGTCAACTTTGTCACGCAATTGGTTTCACTTCTCTACTATTTGTCACTTTGCATTTTTGCTTTGGACAAGTATCAATTTATCCAACATATTTTACTTCGTTCAAATACATCATCTTTACGATTTTTTGTTTTTTACTTTTGATCCATTATTTTAACAAAGATAAATAAACAAAGTAAAAGTAAAAATGCATTCACAATGTATGAGAATAAATTATAATAATAAATGATTGAAACGTTTTTGGGGAAATGAATGTACAGTTTATAACAAAGTTCAAAATAAACTTAAACTATTATTACAAGTTTGTTGATCGAGCGAAGTTGTATTTCCGCGTGAGCAATGATAAACGACATTTCCGTAGACGGAACGCGGGCGCTCTGTTATCAAGACTCAACTTTTGCATAGACGTTGCCCACGTAAACTAACGCACACGCCTGTTACAAACTAAGTTTATACCCTAAACCAGATCTGTCACTCGTTTACTTATGACAAGTGTTACGAGTGTCAGATTAAAGCGACCAGTTTGCACTAAACGTGTCAATCTATTACCGTGAATCAATTTTGACTTCAAATTAAATGAATCGTTATTAAGATAAGATATATTTAATAATCTCGAACGATTTCTCGTTTCGTTAAATTATATTACACATTTCATCAACTAAAATGTCAATACAAATACAGATTGTTTTTTCTTTTTTTTTTCGGAACAAAAAAACAAAATTTATTTCTTTCGTTTTGTTTGTGTAACACAAATTGATAAATTGGTTCAGTTGGATAATATTAGTAAATTTTCGAAGCGAGAAATAAAATTCGGCATAGCGAGATACGTTTCTGTTAACGATATCGAAAGTCGTAAATACGACGGTAAACAGCATTTGATATTGTACACTAGACATAAAGTCTGTGAATACGTCGAATGACTCGACGATCGAGCAACTAACGGGAATGTGAAGTATGACTGGATGCTACAATCATTGATTCCGTCTAAACTGTTGAATGAAATGCGAATGACTTAACAGTAGAATTTACGGTAATTTTTTTTCTATCCCGCGCACCTTTCTACAATTTTATCGCGATCTGCGCTAGAAAATATCGCTCTTTTGTGCATTCACGAGTCACGCGAATTTCACCTGCTGCCTTTTTTATTCTTCCTTTCTTTAATAATATATTGTTTTTATCGCCCTTTTTTCATCGTTCGATATTTTACCTTCTTTATTCTTCTTTTATTTGTTCTAAATGTATTCATTATAAGCACAATGTGCAATCAAAATTTAATTTATATCAAATAAAGAGAAAACTTGAGACGAAACAAGAAAAAATGATTTGTGCTGTAAAAAAATATCTCGCATTAAGAAGCTGGTCTTAACCCTGTAATTGCACACGTGAAATGCGAAACGAGTCGGCGAGACGCCGTGTCTAAGAGCAAACAGGAATTTCTTGCGGGCAATTTAAGTAGACGGGGAAGGCTCGATAATGCACAAATATCAGTGCGCCATAATTGCGCCACTATTACGTCATTCTCGATTCAAACAAGATGAGCCGCAAAAAGATCCATTTTTGGGAATTGCCCATTCACTTTTTGCATTTGCAATATATATTTTAGTTATCATTACATACTTTTGTACTCAGTTTTTTATTAACAAAATAATTATTTAAAATAATTTTTGCCTAAATAAATCAAGAGACACCGTAGGGTCTCTGGCCAAGTACAAAAAAAAATATTATTTATACAAAAATATTATTAAGATTGTTCAATTATTAAACAAAACTGAACATTATCATGAGATTCCATGGTAACGGCTGTTTTCGTGTTCCATCTTTTGTCCTTTTACTTTTTGTCTGTTTATCTTGCGTGACGTTATCCGCCTCAACTTGACGCGATAACGAGCAAATTCAGGAAGCCACTATCAGCGTTTTATCGATCAATTTATTTTAATTTTTCTCATCCACATTATTTTTGTCTCCTTCTCAGACGAGCATCCGTGAGCTTTTTCCCTCTTTCTTTTCTTTTATTTATTTTTATTTCGCTTTTTTTTATTTTCTTTTTTATTCCCGTCTCTGCCGGTCGACGTTCATTTGTATGATAAGCTTCGTATGCGAAGTCTACATAATGCGACCGTATTTGTATTTCATTTCTGTTCGTAAAAAAATATTCGCTGCATAATAATTAGGCGATGCGAGCTCGTCTATTCGTCGCGGCGTTAATATACAAATAAAATGTTGCATTTGAATTTTATGGATCGTTTTGTATGTGTCGTCTAACGGTGCGTTCGGGCATTTTTCTGGTTGAGTTGATACCAAAGAAAAATTGCGTAATCGCAAAAACGAACGGAACGAAAGGAGAATCTTCGAGTTTACACTTTTTTTATTCTAGATTTTTCTGTCCTCCGTTAACGCCGTATTTCCTGATAATATTGATTATATTACTCTTACCATTAACATGTTAACTGTAAATGTTCTTTTCATGCAAAATGTTAAGATATCATTTTTGTTTAAATATAGTTTGAGCATTTTTAAACATAAAAACATTTGTTTAAGTTTTCATCCTATTTTTACGACATTTTCACCAAAAGATATATCACGAAAAATGTCAATTAAAAAATTGTTAATTAAATTAAATTATTTATACAAAATTTGCTTTTTAAAAAAATAATAAAACTTAGTAGATGTTGTATTTAAAAAAATTATTGTATTATTTATAGTAAAATTTATTAATAATTGCTGAGTATTTCCTTTGAGTTATATAAAGTAAAGTCTACATGTGTACACCTTTTTAAACTTTTTATATATTTTGTATTACTATTATATATACTGTCGATTATGTAATAACATTAAAAGTATAACGATATAATCTACTTCGTATGATTATAGATTGTTGCTATTAAAATATGTATTTATTTGTAAAGTGATAATAATATATGAATATCATGTTACAATGTACTATTACTTATGCATATATGATAATATATGTTCCATGATAATATGCTAATATGATATTCAAGTATATACATGCATGGTTGACAAAATTATCCAATATACATATAATATGTTAATGTAGTTATTACCGTAATAAGTTGCTATGTTAATAGTAATATACCAATTTTTAATATCAAAGCAACTTTTTTATATTTTGATATAACACATTTTTACATTGTTGACATCAGAAACGTTTTTTGTACAATTGGACTTGCAAACAATTTTTAATACGTGAACAAATGCAAAACAAATGCGTCAGCGGTGCAAATGAGGCGGAATAATTTAAATTGTTTCTCGCAGTGTATATATATATTTATTTATTCATCGGTGCATTATTAGCAAAGTATATTCATTAAAGATATACATAAAAGCACATCGTCGTTGTCTGTTGTTGAATTCGTTCGTAATTGGGGAAGAAGGAGAAACGCGCGAGAAATATTTTATCGGCGCACTTGTAAATGACACGACGACCACGCGGTATCGCCCGGCTCGCGGGTTCAACGAACCGTCCGTTGCGTGCTTTTGTTTTCAATTCATCTGTAATATATTGGCTCTATCGATTCTGTCATTCCTTCGTACTCTTCTTTTGCGTACACATTTTATTACGCGAAAAAGCTACATCGCGTATTGGAAATCGTTATTTAATATATCAGAGAGTTATTTTTCAATCAGATTATATATCTTTTGAATCCACTCGGCCAAGTTTTTGATTCCTTTCCACTTAGGAAAAAGTGCAATTTGTAAACACGTATATTTTTATCTGTTCAAGTTATTTTTCATTAATATCATTTTTTTACAGTTGTATTATATTAACATATTAATCATGTATCCGTTTTGCATATATATATATATATATATCATCAGAAATATGACGTTATGTATTATAACAGTACATTTTGAAAGTAAATATAAAATGAATGAAGATAAAATAAAATGGCCTTGTTGAATCATCTTGTAACTGTAATTATCAATCATCAATCAAAATATTTATTTCAAATTAATTGTCTTGTTAATTACACGGTTTGATGTGACACCGACTCTCGAATTGAATCGCACAAATTATCTCGTTAACGACTTTACTGTAATAATTGTTGTCGACACGACACGGAAATTATGGCGAAAAGCCGTTGCGGATCGTCTTGCAAAATGTAGATAACGCGTCTCCATGGAGTCCTTTTAAGTGAATTTCACGCCGCGCAAAGGCTTCATCGGTAATGAAATTCAGGAGTTTCCTTTCGTCGTTAGCTATCACAAGTAAATGACGAAAAGCGATCTCATGCATTACGTCATTACGTGTAAACGTAACTGCAAAAGAAGTAAAAAATAAACAACAACAAAAAATAAACTTGCCCAACAAAGAATAATAAAAATTGAAATGCTCACCTTGAAGTATGTTTCGTATGATAATGTAACTTAATGCAAAGTAAAAAAAAAGTACTGAACGAGTTACGAGTGTTTTATGTTTATGGGTGTATCGAATTTACTTTTTTTTGCCTTCCCTCTTTTTTATTGCTCCGTCCTGTAACGTATTTCCATTTTTATATTTGTTCATATTAACAAACAAAAACGGATAGTTTTATTTGATTTACAAAAAGTGTTATTTCAGCCAATGAAAAACAATTGGGTTTAATTTAAATAACATTGAACGTGATACAGTTGCAAAAAGTCCTGCAATAGTCACTTCCATCATATCAACTGTCAGTCCTTTTTATTAGATTCTTTTATTCCTACAGAAAAAGAAAATCTATATTTTTGTTCCTTAAAAAACACCTACAAATAAAAGATAAAGTCAAAGTTGAAGCGATACATTTGCAAATACTGACATTTTTATATTCTCGTTTTTCTTTTCTTCGAAAAAATTATTTACTTCTTTAAACAATCAAAATTTTTAATTTTCGCATAAATAAAAACATTTGTGTAAAAAACATTTTTCATGCAAGAAAACAACATAAAACGATTAATTTAAGTAATAAAATATTATCAAGAACAAATAAGAAAAAAATGCATCTTAAATTTTAGTTGAATAATGGAATGAATAGCATCCAAAATTGCAAAAGAGAAAATGCGGCTGTTGATGATGTCATTAATTTTTGATAACAAAGTTGACATTGCAAAGTGATTGCGTAGTCTGGTTGGTGTTTCTATTCGAGCAGCACGCAAAGAGGAAGGATGTCCGGTCTATATCGTGACTAGTGTATGACTATTGCTCGCGAAGGCTCACGTGCGTCCGTCGCACTGGAAACGCGATAATAAGTTTGTACAATGGGATATTAAAGCGCATAATTCATTGTTTTGTCGCAATATATTTTCCACGCGTCATTTCGATTTCTGGTTTACGCTCTGTATATGATAAATTTCAAAGCAGATCAAGCTATACATTATTGCATTGTAATGACCTATTACATGATTGTAACACCCTGTTTTCGTGCACATAAAACAGTCAACTCATTAATTTTGTTATTGTTTATTCATAATAACGCAAAAGAATAATATATATTATTATTATTGATAATGTAACACACTTTTGTTTATTAACAAATACATGTAAAGTAATACTTTTGATTTGAGCTATTCAGGATATTGTGAAAGTAACAATTTTCCGCCCTCGTCATATAATTGACTATAATTTACAAATAAACGTTTAATAATGAATAACAATTATTTACAACACAAAAACTGCATTTCATACGTTTTCTATTTGTATCTAACATACGAGTAAATTGTTAGATAATAGATTGTAGATTGATTGAACTACTTGTTGAATCATAAATAGTTTTGCCGTCACTATAAATCCAGCAATTAAAAGCTATCAGCCACCACCTCTGACCTGAACCCTCTGCTATAAGCGTTATTCAGACCCACCAATAAATTCATCCATATCCAACATAAATCCATGGCAAAGTGATTTCCTGGCGCAAAATGGCGTTTAGAAAGGAAGTGCGTATCCCGAGTAGGTTAAGTTAAGTAAATAAAACGCTATGCTCGATGCAGTTTGGGTGTCAAAGATTCAGTTATAGAAAGAGAGTCGACACTCGAGAAATCTCCCTATGGGGTCATCTCTGGCAAGTTGTATGAATTTATGAGCATAATTGATGTGTAGAGATATATACAACGCTGAATTTATTGCTGATTATAAGATGCGTTAATATCAAGATTGATTTATAGACAATTTCAACGGTAAATTTATTATTATATTGTATAAGGCGTTAAAATACAAAGTTAGATTTCTGATAAATAAACAAAGTGTATAGTATCTTATTATCATCAATAAGCTGTTGAAAAGGCAGAGAAATCGCAAGAATTGAATAGAAAGAGTTATTGATGGATCTATATTATCTTAGTTATGATAGTTTGCGTTTCTATGGGAAAATGAACAAATATCCCTAACTCTGTATAATTTCAATGCATTTAATCTACATTCTGCTTTTACTTATTATCTGTGTCACCTTTTTCTAATCAATATAACGTTTTTTATAAACCGATCAATATCAAAATTATAAATTATTTCTTGTACCGTAACACTTCAGTGTAACGTGTTATTTATTTGAAAGCAATCGCTCTGACTAAAAAGCAATGTATAGTTGGAAAAATATAAAACAAATATATTATATTACATGCTATTACCTATATCTCACACAATAAGTAGAAAATAAACACTTCAGATAAATTGCACACAAACGAGGAACTCTGATTGTAAACTGGGATACTCCTACAAATATATCGGTTTACATGATAAATAAATATCCAATCAAAATTATTATCATTTTTAATAAAAGTTGCTGATAATTTATGAGCGCGAAGAAAATTCAACGTCAATAAAAAAATTATGTTATATAATATAATTATTTCTACCTGGTCATATTTCATTAAAGTATAATATTTCTTCAGTAGAATTTTATTTTTCATCATGAAAAAAAATTGAATATTAGAATTGAATATAATTTTAAACCAAAAAATAAATTATTTAAAATTACTTAACTTCAACGTTAAAACATGTAACAGGAATACTAAATTAATCTTGGACTTATTATGAAAATTGTAAGTTCTTCTCTTTTTAATTCAAATTTAAATTACGAAAATTGTATTTTTTCAAAAATGAAACAAAATATACTTGAATGAACAAAAGAATTTTTTTCTCACAAACAAAAAAAAGATTATCCGATGGTAATGATTGTAATGGTTTGAAATCATTAAAATTTGGTTATGAAAGGGGTGCTTTAAAGCCCCAACGGTAGCAAAATAACTAAATGACACATAAACCTCAATCATCACTGAATGAACGTAACAGTTGACGAGATAGAGCCTTTTTTATGTTGCATTTTTATTCAACACACCCTTCTGTTACATATAGTGTTCTGATCCGCAGTTGTGAGTAGGGCGAATCCCATGGGGTTGGATGGCGCGCGCCATCTCGGGTGGACGAACCCTCCTCCATGCCTCCCCCCGTGGCTGTGCACCCCCTAGGAAGGATAGCGTCGCGGCGCAGCCTGCCGCACCCAGCGCCTGCTCGATCATGCATTTCTCTCCCTCGAGCTTCAGTTCAGTTCCGTCTATCTGGCCGCGCCAAGCTGCTGTTGTCAAGTGCTGTTAGTTGATTCCTCCACGGCAACAATCCGTCCGTCCACGAACGCCATCCGCAAGTTGATTCCAAAAAAAGAAAAGACAAATTCCTATTGTCGGTGTACACATATATCTTCCTCGATGAGAGTTCCTCAACCTAACTCACTTTAAGTTCCAACCAAGTCCAGTCATCCGTGTATATCATTGACCGGCTTTGTCTAACTGATTCCGAATAACTGTCATCCTGCCATTCCATCCAACTACGAATCTCTACTACGGATAAAAATCATCTAACAGATCGAGATCATCCGACAGATTGAAATCATCCATCCGCAAACGTTCGTCCAAACGAGTTTTTGCTTGAGAACAAGTGAGTCGGGGATATAAGTTTGCCGGCTTTCTAGCCTTGAATTTGAACTTGGTCCGGGTCGATCGCGCAACATGTCGCGAAATTGTCAGGGTTAGGTACAACGGAGAAGCAACCCCAATTGGGGGCGGTTGCTCTCAAATAAATTGAGCTTTTTCACTTTTCTTCGTTAAATTATTTTTTGGTGATGTTTTTCTTTTTTTTAATCAATTATGTAAAATAAAATATTCGTAAATAAAGCTCGTTGATATTTAATTTCTGATAAAATGAATGAAACTTTCAAAAGCGCAAAGATACTAAGTAGTTACTCCAATTTGTTAGACAGAGATAATGAAAAGGGCTATAAATGTTTCATGGTTATAAATACACCTACTTGCTCTGTTTGATTCATGAAATTAACATTCAGTTTCTTATTACAACTGCATACTCGTTTGCTAAAAATAACTTCTTACCAGACTATTGAATCTTCTTCAAATTTATTATTTATGAATATTCTTTTTAATTTCGAATCTACTTAATCATTTCGTTAGATATATTAATTTTATAAATAATAGTATTCAATTTCCTGAATCAGATAAAAAATCTTAAGTTAAATTTATCTTCTAATGCAATAATATTAGTGCTTATTGTTTCCCACTCAGTTATGAATATAAAACAATCTATGCTAATCTTGTGTCATGTCCGTCGATATTGCAATCTCACTTTGCAACTTGCCAAACATTCGTGCAGTTGTGCTATCATTTGTCTTCCTCAGCACTCTTTCTTTTTTCTAAATTCCAAGACGCAATGTCAAGAATTTGTCTACGTCTAGTTGTTCTTATACCGGGTCAGGGTTGCATGGCGCCTGAAGCTACACAGAGGAAGCCTTTTCGGAAGAACCATTATGTTTTTTGTTTGACGCTTTTTCGTGCCAATTTTGACTTCACTATAGATATATATTTCTTTTCTTTCTTTGTTTCTGTCAGTCTTCGAATCTGCTATTTAAGTGGAGATGAAATAGCAATTCACATCAAACTTATCTCTAAGATATAACCTTTTTACTTCTTTTATTTTCAAATATTAAAGACTTGAACTTTCAAGAAATCAAACTTTCAACACAGCAAGGTATTAGCAGAATAAGTTGAGTTTAATAAATAGAAAAAGTCAATACGAAACAATTTTGCGAGGTTTCAACGAATATATAGTACGCATTGCCATGGAGGTGCCCATCGGTATGCGCATGACCGTTTTACGGTCTCTGAACTCGCCGGAACCAAGCACCAAAATAATAGATACGGATATCACCGAGTAGAACCAAAATTTACCGCAATCGATATCGGTCAACATATCGCATATACACCACTTTAATTAATTGAAATAAAAACAGAATCCATATTTATGCAAACATCAAAATTAATCATATTTTTAATCTAAATTCAAACAAAAAAATTACGTCTCAAATGTTCTCTTATTTGATTTCGATTTTAACTTCAACCTTTCAAATCCATAATGTTGTATCGAAAAAATGTAATGACCGTTTTATATTGAAAATGCTCAATTTCGAAACAATTGATAAAAGTGAGATCGAAATAAAGTTAGATTGAAGCAAACTGAACAGCGTGTGCAACGAACTGACATTTGTTCGTAGCAATGCGGAGTCTCGCCGGGACTACCGCAGTTCTGAGCGTCATTGGGATTGGCCGAGTGAGATTAGATTTATGCGAATCCAATGACATTGTGGATTGTTTATCAAACTATCTAACAGCGGACTACCGTGTCTTGTAATTTATCAACTTTGATAAGATTACGATGCTGTTTACCTATGTCATTGTAATTTTATCAAAGCTCATTTTCACCCAGTATTCTTCGATAATCCTAAACTAAGATAAATATGTTAAACCGTAATTACGGTATAATGTAATATGAAGATTTTATATTATACCATAATTATAACAAAGTGCCTCATCCAAATATCCTTTTATTGAACCTGTATATACCATAATCGATCATCCTTTAGGTTACCTACAAAGTGCTCTTTACGTGACACAATTAAACGTCATCGAGTGATTAAGAAAGTTGCATCGCGGAAGTTCAGTGGCCTATTGATCGGCATTGCGCATACGGACATTGCGAGTGCGACGAACCGAAGTGGTCAGTGAAATTTGAATATCGTCGTATAGGATTATTTGTCCAAAAAAAAACCAGCTGCAACAATATGTGTTGCGACGTTGCAAATAGTGGCTGTTGGTTATGTGTGATCCGGCGTTTCGAATGAAGTGGTTTTTAGGATGATGGTAGAGCGTGTCGAGGGCCACCTCTTCATGTACCGACGCCCCGTCTACAGGGTCTTCCAGTACCTCGAAACTGAGTAAGTGCCCCAGCAACGACTTGCCTTTTCATTTACAAACCGTTCGACTAAATTAGCCGCCAGAGGGCGCTTGTTAAAGTAATCGTCCGAAGGTCAAAACACTTCTACTTTACTTGTCTATTTCAGGTCTACACTTATATCCCGACATTATGCATGCTATAATATATATAAGTTTATATTTTTTTATTAGAAAAATGAACATTTTTTGGAAAGTACATTTTACATAAAAGGACTTTTCTCCACGAATGCGTCATATTTTTGCTAGAAATGAAACCCTTTTTATGTCGCGATTCATTGCCAAGAATCTGCCAGTTTCCGACTTTCCATTCATTTCAACGTGAAAGTTCAATTTTTCATTATCACAAACAGTTTTTTTATATATATATATACATATATATATATATAATGTACATCGTCCACTGCCGAAAGTTGGCTAGCGCAGGTGCTTACGAATCCAATTTACATTCTTGGCGGTGTTCGCGTACCTCCGTTCTATCCTGCTGTTCTTGTTGATGCACGTGTGAGCAATCGGGGATACGTTTTTAAACAATTAACGAAGTTGTTTAAGGCTGCAGAAATGCCATTCGTTGGTTATTAAAAGTTAGCTTGGTATTCGTGGAGAATGTTGAAAAATTTGCGCAGAGTTGAGATTACAATTTAAAAGATGTCGTGATGGAAAATGAGAATTCATAAATTCAACGTAAAGATACGAAAAAATTGTGCGTATCATTAATAAAATCAACGAGCCGCTAAATTTATATTAATTACGCATATAGAGATACTTCAAATGGCTGCTACTGTGTATTATAGATACGAAAATTGTCAGCTTTATGATTTTGATTTTCAATCAAGTCTCGATTGAACCTTTACAAAATTGAATTAATATTTATTTGTATACATAATATTCAATTTGGTCTGTAAAAATACGTATATTATAAATCAAATAAACAAAAAACATTTCCTTTTCATATTAAATTATAGAAGAAGAAGAGCAAAGCTTGGATACAAAAAAAATGCAGTTAACTGACAAATGTCGTATCTAAGTTGTTGGGCAATAATGTACAAAGTGTCTCAGTTTTTGCAGTATTGTCAGTCTTGAAAATGAGCGATGTCTCTTGCAATAATCTCGCGAGAAATAATTCACAAAGTCATTCGAGCGGTTATCCCGAGCATTGTTTTTGAAAAACAATACAGATGTGCTGATTTTATTCGTTCGCGAAATACACCATACAGTCGTGCCAATGAGATATATATACTTAGAAATTCGATTCGTGTTGAAAGTGTTTGTCACGCTCAAGATGTTTCCTATTCCCAAAGGTCGCGATTCGAAACTCGTGGAAATTTATAGTTTACCTGTAATGACGATTGAACTTGATATTTTTACTCCTAGAAATAACTGTATTTTGTTAACTTCAACAAATAAAACTCAAGTTAAACGACTTTTTAAAAGTATTTATTATACAATTAAAAGCCAGCAAACATTGTATTATCTTTATAGAAAATCTAACTTTCAAATTTTCCAATTTAAGTTTCATTATTGTATTTTATGAACGTTTTTTTTTCGAACAAATTTCATTTAAGATTGCTTAAGTATGTGACTGCGTTATTTTATTACAAAAGATCGACAATTTGTCAACGTCTGAACGGAATTTGTGGAAGTAAAAGTAGAAAAAGCGCACTATTCTGAATTGGACGTGAACCATTTGATAACAATTTTCACCTTTGCGTTTCGTAATTTGTGAAATTGTCGCCTCATCATTGTCTCCCGATAGAAATGTTTTTTGCGGCCAAGGAATGCGGGTAAACGGCGTTATAGAACGACGAATCTAGGGGAAATCGTGCCATTCTAAAGATTGTAGTTTCAAAATCCATTTCATCGGCGATTGTTCTTGCGCCAACAAATGTCCGAGTCATGATTTGTTCTGCATTGCCACTCTTATGGACATTATTTATTTCATATCTGCGTTTTGTTGAAAGTAAAAATTACATAATTTACGATGACGTTGTAAAATACATTATTCTCACTGTAAAAATTGACAATAATAATGAATATTTGCAAAATATGACAATACTGTGACAAATAATTTAACGCAATTGGTTAAGTCATTTTATCACATTTACGATACATAACTTAATAACAAACCACAAGTCTAGTAATCTTAACCAATAATTACCGCTAATAAAGCAAAGCCGAGATTCGGATATGAGTTATTTCACGGCTTTCGCTTCAATTACCGTAGATTCCGACGTATTCTAATCATGTATTCTGATGATTCACGCACACTTTCAAGGTCGGAATCAATCGTATTCGGTGAATTTCGACAGGACCCTTCGACTGAGACTGTCAGTCTGAACGTAAATTAAATTATGGGGAGCAAAAAAATGTGTTTGCTCATTTCACGTATAAAACCACTTTCTTTGCGGAAATAAGTTAATTTTCTTGTTTCACGCAAATACCAATAACGTTATTTGTTATTTTTATTTGTAATCGATAAAATAAAATAAAAAAATACAATGAAAACTACTTCTCATAGAAAAAACTGTGCGCAAACAAAATAGATTTTAATAAAATGTATACATTTTTGAATTATTCATAAATGTAGATTTGAATTTTTATTGAAAACACGTAAATACTTGTTTTTTTTTAATCAATAAAAAAAGTTTTTAGCCAAATTTACTGGTATGCAATTTATTTATTTGCATTTAAAAAATAAGAAAGTTACGGAGATACGAATCGGCGACCGAAACTTTTAATCTCTTCTACGTAACAGTTGAATAAAAAGGACACAAATATATATAATTTGTATGATTTTGTTGCAAGTATACTATGCAATTTGAGTCGATTGAAGGGAGGAATGTACTCATAAAAAGGCACTTTTCTCGCGACTTTTGTCATGTTATGTTTTGTCATGTGTTATGTATTCACATGCTCGAGTCGCCCTTGACTTCTGGTATCCGGCATATTCCACTCCCCCGGAAACGCGGCTACCTTTCCGTCTGGGCTCTCGGTCCAATTTCCGATCGCTTTCTCACGTTGTCTGCCTTGTTTTGCATCATTATTTTGTCCCTTTTCTCTTTCCTCCATCAAGATTGCTTTTTCCCTCCTTTTACTGTTATTTCCTTGGATAATAGTAAAAATGAAAAATAACAAAAGCAACATTTCTGTTAATAATTGATGATAAATTGAATCAAAACAGCATTGTAAAAAATACAGAAACAGTTTTAACTGTAACATTTTTTGAGTCAATATCAATTTGAAAATGTTTGCAAAAAGCGGTACCGTTATTATACCTGTGTTTCGATTTATCGAATGCTGCAGAACAAGTGTCAGTAGCTTTGATTGAATCGAAACTGGCAGCTTGAATTCTATTAAATAATCTCCGGAGGACTTTTGCTCGAAAATAGTATCGCACGACGGCGCATGAGAATTGATTAAACGTACGAATTGATTTTGATTTAAATTATTGAACAGACAGCTTTTATTTGTGCGCAGCAATGTTAGCTCTCGATTTTTATCTCTTTTATCGAAAAAGTAACGGAGATGTAGAATAATGTCAGATTCAAATTCAAATAAATTTGTAATTAATTCATTATTTCACACTCTTTTATAAAAACTCATTAATATTTCAAAAGAAGATTAAAAAACAGGTAGAAAAGGGGAAATTTATTCTCCAAATTTCGGCAATTTCATAAAATATTGCATAGAATTTTGAATATCATTCATTACTGCTTTCGCAGAAAAATTAATGAACGTGAATATTTTTGCAATCATTTAAATGAATTTGATTGTAATACCACGAGTGAAATAAATTTTGTCCGAAGTTTGGAATTGGCTTAATTTGAAACGAAAATGATACTTGCAGGCAATTACAAGCAGGTCGGGCAAATTTTACCGGGTTCGCTTTAAAAATACACTCGGTGTGCTTTGATTTGAAATGTGCAAGTTGCATGCCTCACTTTCATTAGAGTGGCAATTTCAAGTGCCACAAATAAAGCCTCCCGCAGTTTGCCGGTCGTCTTCAGAGACCACGTGTCGCAAGACTAAAGTTACCGCATTATCCTCTATTTAAGTCGCTCTTGTCTACCCCGTCAACTTTACATTGCAAGTGAACATGATAATTGTCAAGCTGTACATCACAGTATGATCATTTTCACGATAAAGTTTGTTTGACGATGAAAGATTAACATCAAATGTAATGTAACTTTAGAGCAGATGATGCTTTTCTTTTGAATTAAATACGAATTTAAAGAAATAGTTGAATTAGTCCAATGATAATTAGAAAAGGTACAAAATTGTTCTTAAAAAACCTAGACAAGGTGTCTTTGAAACGCAGAAAGCAAACGTAAATATCGAAATGGATCATGTTGATACGACGCTGATACCGGAAGTGGAAGTTAAGACGGGCCTCCAGATGAGAGAAACAGTTTATGAGAATTATTTCTATACTTATAAATATATATATTATAACTGTATTGTATAATACAAGATTTACTGCAACTTTTATTATTTTTGTCTGAAACCTAAAAATCATTCAGAGTTGGACAAAAATGCAAAATTGCAATTTACATTCAATGCTAAAACTTAGTTCAAAATAGAAATAATCAATTATTCGTTATTATAACTGCTGTTCAACTTTAAATGATTACTGAAATCGGCGAAAGTTATATGGACAAATTTTCCTATAATTCAATACATTGTAATGAAAAATTATGTTGAATAAAGTTATGCGTTTTTATTTGTAAATACATATAGTTCTACGCCTCAAAGAAATATTTCCCGCAATATATTTCAACTTAAATCAAGATGAAAGGTCTTATCTAAACAAAAAAATTACGCAATCGTAATTTGCCATTCAACCGAAATTCATTTCCTAGTTTGCACAATTCGATATCGCATATCTACATGATTGTTCACAATTTCTCTCGATTTATAATTATTTTATGTCCATATTTGTGTATATCTATATATAAATATATATGAGATAATCGGATTTTCCCGGAAAAAAAGAATCCATTTGAATCTGTACTTTCTCGTACTTCCGACTGACCCTTTGACATTTTGCGTTAAACGAGATCGCATTCATGAAGTATCGTAGCTCTTTTTTCTTTTTAATTTAACTTATGCGCCGATGATATCAACGCGAAAAAAGTGAAGGGAAACGCGAGAGATCGTGGCGTTGCTTATGCGGCTCTCTGATCACGCAGGTGCAAGGCTTTTTTGCAAATTCGCTGATTTAATCGGGATCATTAGCAACATTCGATGCAGTGCGAGATGACTTTTGTCTTAAATACCCCGGGAATCTCTCTAACAATCACTTTTAGTTTTCATATTAAAATCTCCGCTTCATCTTTTCTTAGAAGATGTTCAGTGCATTGAATAGACAATTTTTGCAATATACATTTCTTTTAAATTGTTTATTTTCAATTTCTATCCATTGACATTAAGGTGATGAAGTCATTCTGACGGCCCGGAATTGAAGATTTTATATAAAAAAATTTTAGTTCTTTTTACGCAAATTAATTTAATATAAACTAAAAGGTTTATTAAAACTTTGATTCGATGAATCGACTCGATGAAATACACATTTTCTAATACATACAATTTTTTTTTAATTAATAAACATTAAAAATCTGTTGACTATTCATGACATTTGCCCACATATTGTCATGAATAATAGCACAAAAGAGTTTACAAAGAGTGGGGAAGAAATGACCGATAATTATATACAGACGGTGAACGATTAATCGCGACTCTTGAATGAGTCACGCTTGCGACTCAAAGTGCGATAAATAAATGCTCCCTCGCAAAGTCTCCTCTCGGCAGATGTATACAGAGAAAAAGAAGCTGAGAAGAGAGTCCGTTGTTTAACTTTATATTCAAATCTTGGCGCCACTTATGTACGACGAGACAATTGCTATAATAACAAAAGAACCGGAGACACGGAACTGTCAATTGGTTAGCTAAAACACTTCAGACGATAATTATAACAGCAACTTTGCTGTTAATTGCAGTTAAAATTATAAACTACCGGCAAAATTAAAAAACATGTCAAGACTCTTGTTCAAATCTTGATGAAGTCACTTTTTTATTTGTTTCTTTCAAATACTTGAGCTCAGAACTCACTACTGCATTTAATTTGAAGATCAATTACTTGTTTTTATATAACAAATGTGCAATGTATATTAGTTATTTTATCTTTATTCGATTATGATTAACAAATTTTTTGTCTCTGTCATATATGGAGGTTTGAATTTATGAGTTTTATTTGAACGGTATGAGGAAGTACCTTGAAATTGAACATTGAATATTTCTCTCAAAAAATGGGAAGCCTTATTAGGACACCGTCAAGATTCAATATCGTGATTTAAATTAATCATTGTTCCAAGGTCGACGTCTACTTCACTGAACCGTATCGCATTATTTCGTATCATCTATCATACTCCGATATTATTATCATTTAATTAAACTCGAATAAATAAATATATTTAAAAGAAATCTGCATTTTTCATATGATAAATCATTTAAATGGAAACTTAATTTTTGATTATCATTTTAATTGGAATAATGCAGATTGCAATTTTGTTCTTCAGCTGGAATTTTTGCATTAATAATTAATTTACTATTAATTAATTAATACTAGAACTACATTGATAATTGAAATAAAAATGTTGATATTTTTGGCGAATTACAAAGATTTGTCATTATCGAAATTATAATTAGCGATTAAAGTACGTTTGTACAGAAAAACGTGGCTATTTTTATGCAACACTTCTGACGAAAGATTTATTCGTGGCTGATACAATTTCTATTTGAATCATTTTCATATGAGAATCAACTCAGCAAAAAAAAAATTTTTTTTTTCTTAATTAAAAAATGTTAATAAACATAATTAAGTTTCATTTAAACTTGTTTCTCTTTTAAAAGTTTTTCTTCCTGTGAAAACAATTTCGTAAAACGCTCTTTGTTAATACAACAAAACCTTTTTGTTAGTTAAACTAAGCATTTTATTCGTTTGAGTGAATTACACTGACAATCGTTTTAGCTACTTCAAAGCAATTCCCTTGCAGAATTAGCGTAACATATGTATCATAACATTTGTTTCATTTCGTTGGGGAATTAATTCGACACAAAAATAGCGCACCTTTATCTTTTGTTGAATCAAAAACCAGCTCTATGTTGTACATTATATATCATCCAACCCTACACAGACAGCATTGCCATACAGTCAAGTGGGAAAGAGACGTCTGATGGAAGCGCGCGAGAACAGCAGGTTGTGTTTGCGGTTGCTGATCAGTTTCTGTTAGACTGTCGATGCGTTCGCCCGTTTTGTCACACCTTCGCTGAAATCCAACAAAACGTGTTCGCCAATTTAGTGAATTAAATAGTAATAACAATAGTGCGTGTATGTGCATTTTAGACAGTGATGTTACTTTCACAATAATTGCACAATGTGTAGGAGTGCTTTTTTTATTTGTAATCTTTATTCAATTTTGTTATTATTAATTTAATAATATGCCAAATTTTTTTTTTTTTTTAATAGTGAAAATCTGTCATTACTTGAATTGTGTAAATGAATAAAAAACACGAGAAACAGATCTTATAAATTTTATTAATTTTGACAATAAATTCTTAAAAGAGATTTAGATTATTTTTTAAGCAAATTTTTAAGAAATTTAATTTTATATATTTTAAGAAATTAATTGTACTACACATTTTTTTAATTTGCTTTCTAAAGTCCATCAAAATGGTAAAAAGCAGCAGATCTTTCTCTCCTTGAAGACGTACTTTATTGACTTTCTTGTGTAATTAATTTACGAATTTTATGTCAATTTCGATAAGTTCGAAACATTATATACAATTCTATCAAAGCCACATAAGAAATCAATGCACATATATTTTCTCATCTCGAATCGTTCATTTCTTTGGATTTTTATTTTCATAACTGTTAAAGTGATATTACTTTTGATTATTAATTTTCTCGGAAGCTTTAATTTAATCATATTTTATTACAATTTCATATTTATTTTGCTATAACTTTATCATTCAATATCCTTAATAAAATCAAACGAAATATAGTGCACATTTATTTATTTACAGTGTACAGAAGTTCATTAAATTTCAAATTTATATATAATTATTATCATTTTATCATATAATTAATTTTTATATTAACATTACATTATATGAAATAAACATACATCAGAACTGAAACACTTATCATAATATATCGCTATGACAAACTAAAATGTTAAATTCCATTCGTTATTTAATTTTAATATAATAAACCATAAGAAAAGCTGAATTGAAATAATTGGTTTAATGAAATCAACAATTACAACTGACTTTACCATATCTGCTCCGAGTTTTTAATTATTGCCTCTTTTTCATTTACGATTACGTGAAGCATTGAGTATGACGAGGAAATTTGCGATGGAAAAAAGCTTCGCGTGATCCTCCAGGTGTTCGCGTATGTTGCAAGTGTATAAGACGCCTACGTGTGGCGCGCATATGTGAACACATGTGCGTGTATCTAACCGCGTATTTACGGATACATATTGCTTAAACGATAAAACCGCGTATATCTGCCGGCTGTCTAGCGGCTTTCAAAAGTGTCACACAGCCACGCGATTTGCATACAATTTGCGCGTTATCACTCACAACAATCACCGCCCGCGTTTCTTCCGAGTTCTTCTTTGCTTAAATACTTATTAAACGACACTTTTTCAAATCAAATCAAATTTAATAAACAATCGCGATATTGTCTCTATTATTTAACAAGCTTAGAGCAGCTGATGGAAATTATTAACTTTCGAAATTATAAACTTAAACTAATAAAGTCAAGAAAATGTAAAGTGAGTTGAATTTCTTTGAAATTTAACTCACTTTTTTAAAATTCTTTTATCTGCATGTAAATACAGAAAAAGAGTTATAAAACAACAAAAATTATTAACTTATTTGCATTTTGATTTAAAGTCTATTCATTAACACAGTTCATGTAGATTTGTTGAATAACTCAGAAAAAAACTGTTAAAAAACAATTAGTGCTTAAAAGTTAAAGTGTCGTATTATGTTAATGGTGAAAAGTATGAATGAAGCCGATGAACGAGCACGAAACGCTGACTTTTTGCAGCGCTAAAGTGTCATTGCATGCGGGAGTGAAAAATGCTCGAAATCATCGAGCGCAAGGCCATAGGGATTTCGTGGCCGACGTGCCGACAACGAGATCGATATTGCGTGAAAAGTTGCGCGCCAAAAATGACGCCGTTTTTGCGACGTAAAAAAAGTGGTATCTTTTCCGACTCACAAAAACGATGGTCGAAAGAACCTAAGGGCCTTTTGTGTTCGTTCGCTCAACTTAATTGTAATCACTCTTACGGTCCGGATATCACTGGAACTTGGAAGTTTCAACGTATTACTAGACCAAGGTATACTTAACAACAAATTTACGGTTAACTGACTTTTGTAAAAGAAACATGGTCATAGAACTTTAAGGCAAGTCGTAAAAGTAAAATGGAAAATACACTGAGTCAAAGAAAAAAGGCATTATCTTTTTTTTTTCTTTAATTCTTTCTACAAAGGATCATAACTTTGCGAATTTCCATGCAATTTATGTTGTTTTATAATTAAAGGTGAAAAACTTGTCTTATTTTGTAAAAAAAAAAAATGACAAAGAAATTGAAAATTGGATAATTTGTCATAAAAATGCAGTCGTTTAAACAAATTTATAAGATAAAAAGTATAATTTCTTCGTACCAAAAAATGGAAAAAAATATTATGCATTTTTTGCATCAACTTCAGTTACTCAAAAACAAACAATATTTGTTTGACATCATATTACGATTTGTTAATAACATCTTCCGATAGTGGAAACGACATTAATAAATACAAACTAGAGTATTAATTTATTTGACTTAAAATAATTTAATACATTATTTTAATTAAAATTAAATTAAATTAGTATTCACTAATTTGCGATTAAGTTTATGATTACTTTTACGTTCTAAATTTAATTGATACAATTATTGCCAATTAATGTATGAATTATATTAAGAGCAAGTTTCAGTTAATCACTATTTATCCAATAAAAAATAATGTATAATCAAATAATACGATCTTATTACCATTCATGTAATGGAAAAATGATATGTAAACATTTTAATCAATTACGTATAACTATTTTGCTCGTAAAATAAATTACAAATCGTTGATATAACAAATACGTACGCCAATAACTTAATCTATAAGCATACCGAATGTAACTTGTAAACATTAAAAAGGAAATCATGTAATATTTTATGCACTTTGGTTAACTAGGTGCAAAAGTCGAAAACACTTTTTTAACCACCTGAACAATTTTATGTACCAGAAAACGTCGCCACAATGACTTCAAGTACGTTAATTACGATCGATTTCACTTTCCGCAATAATATAATATAATAACTTGAACCATAAAGTCGTTTTGATTTATGTATCAAATGAAAATATCGAAATTCAAATTATTTAAATAAACAAATTACGGCACAAACTAAAACGAACGTTATTGAAAAAAAATGTCTTCCTATTTAAATGAGTTTATTATAAGTTGGTCGTTTATGTCACTGACAGGCGATTAATTGAAAACAGCCGTTTAATAAGTCTGTAATTTCGTAATTATGTCACGACGAAAGGTGATAATATATTTGTAAAATAATATATTCTAATTCATTAATTACACTTTGGTGAACTTATGCTTTTAATATTGATCAGAGAAAGTTGGCGCAGTGAAAGGTATTCGGTGTGGGCGCAAAATGCAGGTGCGTGTGTTTGTAGAGACTCCTTATCATACCACATTGTATGGTATCGTGTTGTGCTGTGACAGGTCAGGGCTGCAAAGTACGTTGTGGCTTTGCCCTTTCGTTCTTTTTTTCTTAATGTGAATCCCTCTTTTTCAGACTTTCGCATCGTTTCACACAATGTTCTTATTTCACTGACATAACAATCCTGGATTAAATGACATAAGATTACATAAATCATATTTTATTTTAAAAATGAAGAAAAAAACGGCAATTTTATAGGCAACATTTCTTTTTTACATTCCTTATGAAACGATAAAGGTTACTTGAATGTAAAAGAAGACGTACATTTTGAAGTGAAATTAAGTTGAACAAATGTAATATATTTACAATCCGTTGAAAATTGCAATTACTTTTACAATTGGTCAAGGTGTGTTTGCGAAGGACATTTTGGCACATTTCACATAATTATTCACACGAAAGGATAATGCCTGTGATGCAACAGATGATCTAATAAGAGGTGTCACTTCAAAAGTGTTCCGCTAGATTGGCTTGTCATTAAGTTAATCGTACCTGGTAATTTGTGAACAAAAGAAACGATTCACGCGAGTTATCCAGAGTATAAAAATAGATCGTATAATGCACGTTATTATGTTTATTATTATAAATAAACATTTTTTGTTATAATAGTACACGTCGTGTAAAATCATTTAAACTCATTTGAAACAATTATAAATCGCTAATGCCATCTCAGTGACAAATTACTTCTCCGAAACAATGACAAGATTTTTTTAATTATGCTATAAAATGGATCTTTGTTTCAAAAGTTAATTATGCTTAAAATTGTTTAATTGTGAGTAATAATAAATAATTTTATCGATTTTCGAAGAGTTAATAAAATAAACTTGTCTAATTACACTTTATAGAAACAAAGAACAATGACTATTTTATGTATTAATAAAAGTTGAATTACGTATATTTATTTAAATATTGTTAAATGAATAATATATTTTTGTATAAAATTGTAATCAATGAATAAAGAAATATCATGTATAAAATACTGTGCAAGTCAAGTGCAGATAGTTAGTGCCTGAAGTTCAAATGCCTATTGATTAACAAGAGGTCATACTCCTAAATGATTCGTTCCTGACTTACGATTACAGTCATATAAGTTGAAGACTCATGAAAAGGGCAATCTGCTTGATCCTCGAGCATTGAAATCGAAAGTGATCATTAACGTTTTAAAGATCTCAATGTACAATAAATAACTTCATTTTCAATTTTCTAGATTATTAACATTTATTATAAATTTTCAATTGCAATTTAATAATATCATCAATCACATCGTATCATTCTTTTTTAATACATTTTTACTTGTCATTATTTCAAATAAAATAATTAAATTCTTCATTTGAAACTATAATTGATTATTCATTTATAAACATTTTTTAAGTTAACAATTTTTCAATTTCAAGTGTTAAAACTGTATTAAAATAAGTTTTAATTTGTCGATTGATATCTCCTTCACTCTTATTGAATTACAAGAAAACTGTTAAACGAACAACTGGAGTAATTCTGTAAACATCTGCCATCGTTAACAACAAATTGACTACTGCATAAAACATAAACCGGTATTTCCGTGTTGATAAAATAAGAAGAAGAGAAAAAAGTTGCAAATTCGACCTCGTTTTTAAGTTTCTATACGACGAGCGCACGCGAGTTCGTCTTCAAAACTAATTTCGCAACTTTTGCACACCAACTCCATTACGTTTTCAATGCAAATTTTATTTATCGCACATAAATATAACATAAATTATATAACGCGCAACTTTTATAGCTTATTTTAGTCATCCATATCCGACCTCCAGTGACATTAATTATGCTAATAATTGCGAATATTCGGCAACGAGATTACATTGTATATACATTTGAGCGATTCGTTTCTCTTGCTTAAATAAAATTTTATGATTTAACTTATTTTATAATTAATGATACCTCTTTCTTTATCGTAATCGAATGTATACATTATTCTATTTTATCTGCAAAAAACCAATAATAATAATAATAAAATTTAAATAAAAGAATTTGAAATGTTAAGTTTGAGTATAAAAATGTAATAAATAGTTTAACATATGCTAATATTAACTTCAATTTAACTTTACTTAATTTTTGTTTTTAACATAATTCATAAAAGTACAAAGCATGTGCAGTAAACACCTGTAAGTACAGTTGCAAGTAAAAGGTGGTTGAAAGATACAGTATTTCTGGCCGGCATATGTCACGTTGTGTTGAGACAAATGCCGTAGAGTGAATTGGCTCATCGCTATTTAAGGTCACTCGTCTGCCCGACTTATACCATTAAATTACAAGTATAAATTTCACGTAATATATTATTACAATTTGAACTTACGTTATAGACAAAATAACATTACAGTAACGAGCAAGCAATTTGTCATGTGAATTTTATTATAAATTCGTAGAACAAAAATGTATTATTTTCATATATTTGTAAAATTAAAATGCAATAAAATATGCGCTATTTATATTTACCGTAATACATAATTTATCATATATTTATCTTCCATATTACACAACATTTATTTTGTACAAGCAATATTTTAGATGGGAAATATAGTAGATGAATGAATTTGCACAATAATTGCATAATATGTTAAATTGTATGTTAAATGTACATACATTATACTGTTACTCTTATTATAGACTGTAATTGCAATAATTTTTGTTATTTATTATAAGATTTAAATTACTTTACAGTTAGGGCTTTAGTTTGTTGTTTAAATTTAAAATCAAATGGAAAAAGATTAAGCTTAACCCTGTGAAAAAAACAGCATGACAAATGATATAATAAGTTTAAAAACTATTAAACATTTTATGACAAATTTTATTAAAAATATATAATTTAATTAATATTTCGAAACTTAATAAATTTGAGATATTTAGCGCCTTTCGAAAAACACAAAATTTAAGATTTTGTGTTTATTAAATTAATACAATAATTATATTAATACATTGTTCATACAATTTTTCATATAGTTTTTAATATAATTTTTTATATCATTTATCATATAGTTTTTTTCATAATTAACTGTTTATTTTTGTTTTTTTTTGTATCTTAATTTATATATTACATATGTTTAAGATTTATTTTTTTAATCATATAAAATGTGATTAAACTCACTTTAATCCTATTAACTGCTATTTATTATAATTAGCTTTGCTTATCTACAATTAATCAAATGAGTTATTTCAATTCAAAATGTTTTCAAATTTTATACAAAAAACAATGTTGTTTATATCAAAAATATCTTAAAATATTTTATACTGCGATTTGCATGAATAATAAATTAATAACTGAAAATCATTGTAGTTGATAAGCACAATTAAATAACAAACTCCACCGATAAATTAAACTGCAGATTCGCATGGAATAACAAATTGCGAAATTTTGAATTTCGTGAATTCGCTCGTAAGTTAACCCGTCACGATAATGGCTTGATAAATCGATGACGACGTGCGACTACTTAAGATAGTACGAGAAGCCAATGAGAATAACAATGCAAAATTACTCAAGAAGAAGAGAAGAAGATTCAAAAAAAGTGAAGAAAGAGACAAAAAAACAAGAAAGAAAGAAAAAAGGAGCGTCTCGCATTGGATCGTTAAGATTAGTTAATTATGCAAGCGCATTATCAGATATTTAAATAGCTTCAGCGTTATGAAAAGGTCATCGTTCTTAAGACGGCAAATCCCGTAGTACGCGAGTGCGCGTGTAATTAATACACGCGATTGAATGCGTTAATTATGCGACTAGCGCGTGCTCTCTTCTTTCTCTTTTTCATTCTTTCGTCTCGCTCGCGCATTGTCTGCAATTTATCTAGTTCGACAGATATGTTGGTCTTAATTACACGCATCTGAGCATTGCAACGTAACTGATGCACTTTATAAACATAACTGTACGCTGATTTCGTCGATAGCTATCAAATCATAAAAGACTTCTCAAATCGAGTTAAATTAAAACGCATTTGCTGATTTAACTAGCGATTTTACATGGTAAATAAATAATTGGCGAAAAATTATTATAAACTCTAATAAAAATGAATCATTTATGAACACTCGAACAATCTGATATTAATATTAAAAAACGTTATATAATATTGTTAATATTATTATATAATATAATCATTTAACAGCAACTTTGACATTTTATTTTCTGTCAGTGAAATAATTTAAAAGGAGAGAAATAAATTAATGTTAGTTTAATTTGTATAAAATAATTTATTAAGGTTGTAGTTAATGAGGAATGCAGTAATAATGAATGTTATTGAAGTTATAACTATAAACTGTGAAATGCCAGAGTTAGTTACAAATGTGACAGAGAATTTAATTGGTTTTCGTATTATGTTTGTTTCAGCCATGAGGGTATGAGCACTGGAGGAGATGGAGGCGGAGGAGGGGTTGGTGCTCAGGGTGCCGGTGGGGGCAGACATACACCTCCACATGGTTCACCAACCCCAACGGACAAAGCCACCCTGAAAGTGCATTTACCTAATGGTAAATAACTGTTCGTTTTGTCTATTCAGTAGTACACTTTTACATTATTTGCAACTGTTTGCTGTACAAAGTAACACCGTTTGTTATTATATACCTACCAAAATGAATAGTTAAATTGACTATATACATAGAGAAAATAATCATTTCTCAGGTTAAAGAAATTATTTATATAATCAAAATAAGTATTTATCGATTCAAAGCAAATATTTATAAATATGTAATAATTTTGTTCAATATCTTGTATAGATTTATATTCAATATTTTCAATATCATGTTAATCCTTTTATTAAAATATCTACAATAATACTAGATTAATAATATTATATAGTATTTTATTATATAATCAATATTAATTTATTTATACATTTGTAATGAACAGGTGGATTTAATGTAGTCAAATTTGGCGACGCCATTGATGTCAAAGGAATAATTTGTTTGGTAACAAGTCGATTAGCGGCTGGTACCAGGAATTATAGAAATCTTTATGCAATGAGACTACATCATCCAGGATCTGGCGAAAGCTATTGGCTACATCAGGATACAACTATGTATCAGGTAAAAAAGAGAACAAGAAGATATAAAATAATTAGCTGTAATGAATGAACTGAATTAAAAAAAATCTTGGGTTGAATTGCAGGTTCAAGAAAAGTATGAAAAGAAACATCCGCATAGCGAATGGAGGTACGAATTAAGAGTACGCTATCTGCCACAAAACTTAAACGACCTTTATGAAAAAGATAAAGTTACTTTTTATTACTACTACGATCAGGTAAATTTATCAATCAGATCACTTTTGATGTAAATTATATATCTTTAAATTAAAATCCAAGTAAAAGTTAAACTCGAAAATCAAATATAAAATGAGAAAAAAATCCTCATATGTAAAGGATATCTTTTTTCATATAATTATTTTATTTACTTAATGTTACAGGTGCGAAATGATTACCTCAGTGCCAATCACGCAACTTTAGATCAGGATGTCGCTGTACAATTATGCTGTCTGGAAATCCGATATTTTTTCAAAGACATGCCACAGATTGCTCTTGATAAGAAAAGTAATTTAGAGTATTTAGAGAGAGAGGTAAATAATAATACACATTTATTACAAAATTATAAAACATATTTATTTTTCGAAACGTCTTAAAATTATAATTTAAGGTTTTTTAATAATACTTAATGATGAATAAACAAAAAATTCAATAGAATTATTTCTAGTGAAGAAAAACAAATAATTAAATTATATCGAATAATATTTATCTACAATGATACTTAAATAAAAAATTGTTGTCAAGAAATCAAAATTATTTTATAACAAAAAATGAAGATGAATCTTTGAGATTTTTATGCATAAAGTGTCTCGTACAAACAAATAATTGCGTTCTTTAAACTTTCTACTTCTCTGCATGGCATACGAATATGACATTGGAACAATTGCTGCAAAGTGTCACTCAAACTGCGTAAAATGTGGTGGACTTTTTGAATTTGATTAGTTTTATCGATATCTTTGGATGCTGCTTCGTCAACTAAAGGTTTTACCTCGTGCATCTTCTGCATTATCCCTTTTTTTACGATTGAATTCAAAGGCATTTCCTAAAAGTGAATATTGATTAATATTAAATTTAAACATTAAATAAAGTATGTATTTCTTATATAAATATATAAAAAAGAATAGATACCAAGAAACTGGGAAACTCATTTTCCAATGGCCAATCTTCTCTACAAGCAACACAGGTACAAGTAAAATTGTACTTAATTTCTAACAAATCTTGCCTTGTGTTTTTATTTAAAAAATCTTCAGTATACTTGTAGAAAATCTATAAAAATAAATCATCATATATTATAAAAATCATTCAAGAAATAACAATTAAATGAACATAATTGCTTAAAAATATACACCTGTTCGCCTTTTTTGATTGGTATGATAGCATACGAAAAGCATTTGCTGAGTTTCGTGGTCACTGATACATTAGGACTACAACTGTGATTTAGGAAACTTAAAAATGGTGCAATGTATCCCCCGTCAATATTATATGGATCTTTTGCCTGTATAATAAGAAACAAATACACTTTAATCAAATAAAATTAGTTATGTTAATAATTTATCAAATAGACGTCACATTGAAAAATAGGAATAAAGTAAGCAAAATTAAATTTACCTTAAAGCAGTTGGTATTGCAAATACCAAAATTTTTATACATCAATTTGGCAACAAAAACAACGTCCTCATTTTGGTACATTTTATTCCATTTTACATCAACTTTTTTTCTCAGTATCTTAGTTTCAGTTACGATAGTATACGTAACAAATAAGATCAAAAATTGGATATATTTTGCTAGCACTTTATCTTCCATACTTTCAAAACTATCACAGAGACTGTAAAAGCTTCTAAATCTTTTGTTTTCAAACTGGCCGCATTTCGCAAATCCTTTCTTCTTCATATCTAAGAAAAATGTTAGAAAATTAATATTCAATCTTTCATAAAATAAAATAAAACCAAACAAAAAATATTATAAAAAATATGTACCTGTACATTCATTAACTTCTTGACATTCGAATTTAGCATTCTGTACAGTAGACTCAAGTGCTTTAATCGTTGCTCTTAAAGCCATGATAATACCAAAAACACAATCAGACGATGTGATTTGAATCAAACGATGTAAAATCGTGCATTCAATGTTGTGAAATTGATCCCAAGCTTTATTTTTACAACCGTCTGAGCAAAAAACCACATTGGAACAATGATCGCAAAAATGAACGTCCCAAGCAACTTTGAAACACCTCCAACAGTGTGTATATATGCTGCCAGTGTTAAGAACTCGTACAAATGGATGATCTATGGCAATTATTTCGCCAGCTTGAATGTCTCGTGTAGCCACCAAGTGTCTCCCATAAGTTTTGTTATATTCCAAGTCTATCGCGGAAGAAGCGCATTCAATAGATGGATTAGTTTGTTTAATATTAAAATCTTTCAGAGCCAAACCAATTTGCTTTTCCGGGGCCCGAGCCCCATTGTCAACAATATTAGTTTTCAGTCCGGCTTGATAACAATGGTCCAATTGCTGTATCAAACTTTCACGTTCACTTTCAGGTGCCTTTTTTTCGATAAAATTCACAGCTGCGACATACTCGGCGTAAGCCTTTTTGCGATTTAATATCGCCAAACATTGAATTTTACGTATACGAACTTTTGGCTGCATCGGTATAGGATATCGATTTTTGAAACACTTTTTCATTGCTTTTAAACATTCGCGATATTTCTCCAAACGAAAAAGTACCGCAGTTTTATTGGCATATGAAATGGCCATGTCTTGACCACGATTTGACGCGTAAGCGATACTTTTGTTGTACAGTCCATTCGCTTGAAATAATTGTTCAGCAGTGGTACTTTTTGAATAAACCACATTTCCTTCTTTGCGAAATTTTGTTGACATTTCGTTGGACTTATTTGGAAGAAATTCAAGGAATGGTGTTATATCCCAATTTCCACAGTTGTACATTAGATTTTCAATTTCATATTCTGTGGGCGACGATGCCGCATAATCTTTGTTGGATATAAATAATTTCCATGATAAAGTATCTTTGATTTCTACAGCCATGCTGAGCTAAACTATCAATCTGAAAAAATATATATTTAAGTACATATAGTATATAAAACAAATACCTATAATAATAACTTAATATTAATTAATAATGTCTAAAAATTGAAATTCCAATTGAACAATCCAAATTCCAACATTTTAAACAATACAATTCTTATTTACATACTATTAGTATTTAAGCTTTTTATGATCTGTTATGTTCATCGTTTTTTTTTTTTAATTATACACGTTATTTTATGTGAAAAAATACTCAAAATCATGCCGGTATAAATACATATACCGGTACAATAACACTTTGTCTATAATTTATGAGGTTATGTTAACACATATTAGAATATTTTCGTCTCTAAAATCTTAAATATTAAGTAGATAGTTTAATTAAAGTATTTTTTCTTATCTTTAAAATATATATGTACGAATTCAGCATTTATAACTTACATTGAAATTAATACAAATACTTGTATAATGTCAAATATTTATTATAAAGTATTTAAAAACTTGAAATAAAACTAATACTTTATTATATACAATACATAATAATTGGATTTTAAATATTCATTTTTTATAAAGTAAAAAATACGTTTTCAAAGATGTTTTATTATTATTGTCAATATTTGTATTTATACTTATATTATATAATATAAACATATAGTTAATACAAGAAAATAATAATGTTTACATATACCTGTAAATTAACAACAATAACACACAAAAACAAACATTGATCTAGTCACTTTAAATAATTTCAACTTCAACATTACAAACCATGTTGCTTTTCGACTGCACAAGCAAGCACGATTCCCTATAATGATTACTTTGTATATGCAGTGTTGCCAACAATACTTGTTTACATCTCTATATTATTCTCAGAATCCTTATTCTTTTTCTCATATATGGGGACCAACCTAATTTGCCAAATTTGTATAGTACCTAGCGTTATATTTGCACTAAAAATCTCAAAAATAATCGATAATCGATAAAATATCAAAATTTTAAATAAACATTTAGCTATAATAATTATTACTTTATCTACGACTTAAAATGTTTAAATATTAAACATTATAATCGTTATAATGTTTATAAATTTATAATATTTTTTTACAAACAGATTATTTTTTAAATTAAAAAAATGTATGTAAAAAATTAATATTCTAAAATCGAATTAAATCAATAATTTTATTCTCAGGTTGGTTTACACAAATTTTTGCCTCGGTCAGTATTGAATGGCATAAAACCAAAGGCTCTGTTAAAGCTTATAAAGCAGCATTTCAAGAAAGTTGCAGCCCTCTCTGAACTAGAATGTATGTTCAAGTTTTTCGATCTTCTGCGTTCCTACTATAAGTTCGATCAAGAGAGGTTCACCTGTGCTTTGGGAGTAAGTTTTCGCAAAATATATCTATATTTGTTGACCTACTTGTCCAAATATTAATATAAAATATTCATGCTATTTACTTTGCATTCAATTGGAGATGAATAATTTAAAATAATATTATTATTTCAGTCGAGCTGGTCGATTCCAGTTGAACTAGTCATTGGTCCTGATCTTGGAATTTCATGCATGGCACATCGAAGTGGTTCAGTGGTGGGTTTTATGAAATTCATATTTTTCATTTTTCATAAAACATTCTTAAATTACTTCTAAATATTAATCTACTTGAAAAAAAGAAAAAACAAACAAACAAAATTTAATGAATTACAAATATTTTTCAAAAGCAAACAAATGAAGATTTAAACAAATGTAAAAATATATAAAATGAAATAAATTAATGTTTGACCTGAAACTTGTCTAAAATCGTACATAAATTGTAATTCAAATTATGCATAAATAAATATTCTTAAAAATAATAAAAATTATCATGTTTGCTGAGAAATGATCTCTGTAAAATTAAAAATCAAATATAGTTTACTTTTAAATTAGACATATTATGCTGTGTTACAATTAAGCTTCAATTTTGGATTACAGTCAACGAGAATAGCCGAGTTCTCGCAGATACAATCAATTCAGACTCTTGTTTCGGACTGCAAAGAGCATGCCAAAGCATGTGTTAAATTGCGCGTTGCTGGGGACACGGAGATTTTAAGCATTACTTGCTCAAGTTTAGATCAAGCTGAAAGTCTGGCGGACCTCATCGACGGCTATTGCAGATTAGTGACCAACAGTAACACGTCCCTCTGGAATAGAAAAGGTAGTCGCACAACGTAACATGTCGTGTTAATTCAATTAGCGCAGATTCAAAAGTGTTAATGCGACTTGAAATTAATTCAGATAGCTTTTCCATTCAGAACCTTGTTGCCTTTTTTACTGCGCACGTTGAATTCGCTTTCAATGGGTTGAGATTTATTATTTCTATCATCATTTTTAGTTCTTTTTAATTTTTTTATTTTATTTATTTATTAGTACTTGAAAAACTAATTTTTAATTATTTTTTTAATTATTATGAATAATTTGAATATTTTTAGTAATTTATTAATTATTTTACAAGCTGCGTCATGGAAAAATTATCCCTGTCCTTGTAAAGGTTTGTAGTTACAATTAATTATATTTATTCTTATAAATTCATAATTTGGCGACGTTATGCATACAAATTTATTATATTCAAATTAAAATTTATATTTAATATATGATGTAATATTTTAGATGCACATCCACCAAAATACCGACAAGATGGCAATGGCAGTCCAGAAAAGCAAACATCGAAAACAGGAACAATTTTGTCTGAAGATTATGCGGAAATAGTTGATGAAGAAGGGGATTACTCGACACCAGCAAGTAAGATATTATATTCAATATGTTCAATTGACATTAATAATATTACATAAAATAAATAAATAAAATAAAGTGACATAAAATTAATATTAATGTAATATAATTTGAAGCGTGACAAATGAATAATTTTTTAATTTTTCTAGCTCGTAATTATGAAATAGTGAGAAACCAAGTTGAATTAGGTGAAATTATTGGAGAAGGACAATTCGGAAATGTTCACAAAGGCTCGTATAAAGGTCGTGATGGACAAACCATTGCAGTTGCGGTTAAAACTTGCAAAGTTGACGCAGATTTAGCAACATCTGAGAAGTTTTTGGAAGAAGCTTGTAAGTAATTGTAGTTGACGAATAATTTGTAATTTCATTATTATTTATCATTTTGCGGACTCTGGTAATTATCAATGAATAATAATTACTATTGATCAATAAAATAATCTTACGATCAGTGAATCAATAATTAATCGTATGTATATATAAACTGATAATTATCTTATTACTAATCAATTTTGATGTAATTATCTTTGAAATTATGTTTGTCAAATCATTATCATTAATATGAGGCGTATTCTATCATGAATGATTATTTATTGAACGAATTAATGTTACTCGGAAATATTAGTGATTATTTACTAAAATAAATTCAATATATACCAATTTTCCCATATTTAATTATGTTACTTACTATAATAATAAGATTTTATATTAATTACTATTTATAATGATTATAATTATTCAATTTTGTATTTATTGATCACTTTTGTTGTAGATATTATGCAACAGTTTGAACATCCGCACATCATTCGATTAATCGGAGTTTGCTCTGAGGCGCCAATTTGGCTTATAATGGAGCTGGCCAAATTAGGTGAAATGCGTGCTTATCTGCAATCAAACAAACATCGCCTTGATTTAGCAACATTATTGTTATACACATTTCAACTAAGTACTGCATTATCATATTTGGAAAGTAAAAAATTTGTTCACAGGTACGTTAATTTTAAACATTATGCTAAATAAAGGAAAAAGTAATATTATGAAACTAATTATTATTAATTTAAACAACAGAGATATTGCGGCAAGGAATGTATTAGTATCCGCTCATACTTGTGTAAAACTTGCGGACTTTGGATTAAGTCGATGGGTTGAAGACCAAAGTTATTATACCGCAAGTAAATGCAAATTACCGATTAAATGGATGGCTCCAGAGAGTATAAATTTTAGGAGATTTACTACGTCGTCAGATGTGTGGATGTTTGGTAAGAAATTTAAATTTGAATCAAAATAAATTTTCAATTTAAAGGATATTCCATTAAATACAATTATTGTTTATAGGAGTATGTATGTGGGAAATTTTGATGCTCGGAGTGAAACCATTTCAAGGAGTCAAAAATAATGAAGTAATTCGCAAGCTTGAAAATGGTGAAAGACTTGCTTTACCGAATCGATGTCCTCCACGACTGTATTCTTTAATGTCACAATGTTGGAGTTATGAACCGAGTAAACGACCAACATTTAAAGACATTAGAGAAAATTTACAGTGAGTCTTAAGTTATACTTATTTATTTTAAAATTCATTGAATAACATGAAGTTTTAATTGATTGACAACAATTTGTAATACATAATAATTGTATTTATAGTGAAATTTTATTGGAAGAACGGCATCAACAACAAGAAACCATGAGGCGTGAAAATCGGCGAGTACAAGCTATGTCTTGGGGTATATATAACTTTATAAATTTGCATCATGTCCAACTTGAATATATATAATACAATTTAATTAATTATTGACTTTTTAGGTGCCGATGATATTCCTCCGCCTAAGCCATCACGTACTCCAGTGACGACCTCGAACGAGCAGTCGCAGTTGGTTGCGCCCGTGTCGACTTACATTGTCGCGCAAAGTCCGGAGGTACTTGCCCAGTTACTCAAGGAGAATCATTCTAGGGGGGTATGTCCTTCCGTTTACACCACCCCCGCGTCTCCCTTTAACACTCTCGCGGTTCAGTTCCAAGACGAGGACAAGCTCCTCACGACCGCGCTCGTTAGTGACCTGCCGTTTGCTGAGCCAATTGATGCGTCTCTCACAGTGAGCGACGCGCCCTCTGTTAGCGATGGTGGAGCCGCCACCGCGGCCGAATCTACTCTCGATTCTCTTGATTCGTCCTTATCGAGTTTGAACTTGTCATCTGAACCGACTCCAAATCGCAAAATTCCCCCGCATAAGCCATGTTCCGATGTCGCGCAAAATTTGTATGCAATGAGTTCAAAGGTGAACGCATGTGCGTTACCAAAATCTGCCCCAGCTGAGCCCAAATTTGAAATTTACGGTCCCGTGGCCAACTTCACGCAGAGCTCAGCAATCGTTAATAGTTTGTCACAAAGTCCAACGCCAGGTTGCGCTGGAAGCTATGCTGAGAATTCGGGACCAAGCAGTTTAACGGTTTCGTTCGAGCAGACTCAGATGACGCCACCGGTCGAGACTCTTTACGGCCCGGTGATGAAGTTCCGCGCGGAAACGCCTTCTGTGATGCAATGCGCGCGCGCAATGAGCGTCAACTCGCCGGCTCCCGCGCGCGCAATTTATCCCCAGCAAATTTACTCAAACTTGCCGGCGCCCGCAGATGGCGCCACTGCGCCGACGGTTTACATGGCTCATGCGCAAAGCAATGCGCAGGCGCCGTGGTTGCAACAAGCGAGCTTTGCGCAAACGCCGGTTAGCGCGAGCGTCAAGAGTGATCAACTTGCGAGCTCCACAGACGGCACACTGTCTGGCTCCTTGGTGTCGTCCGCCATCAGCGACAGCACCACCCTGTCCACGAGCTCGATCACCGACGACACGCACCCCGACCAGGTTTGCGATTATTATCTTAACGGCGCACTCGCACGCAAACCAAATAGATGGCGTTGGTTTTTTTTTGTTTTTTATTTCCACTTTTTTCCGTTTAATTTTCTTTTTTGGTTGGTTGGCAAACCGTGGCTTTCTAAAGTTGAGACGAAGGATTGCTCACACTTAGGAACATAATAAATGTACTTTGTTATTGCAATAAGTGTTCCTGAGTGAAATTGGCCGATATAAGATTAGTTGAAAAATTAATTTTGTGCAATGACACATACACAACTTCAATTATGTAATATTCGTTTCTCAGACAAAATGTGTATGATCTAAAACGAAAAAACAAAGAACGAGAAATTGAATTTAAATTTTTCATCGCCTCAACTCGATACCTGGTGTTTTGTTAATGGCTATTGGATGATTATAATTTAGCCGTTGGTTTCTGGTAATGTTACTGATCCTAAACCGCGGGTATTAGTCTCGAATTCAGCGCACGAATCTCGTATTGTATATTTATGTGATTATTTTTGCATTACTTCAAATTAACTGCAACTTGATTTGTTTCACTTACTCTCTGTAGACACAAATTTGTACAGAAATGGGCACTTTGATGGGTCGGCAATTAATCAAAATCCCAAATTCCATTGATTTTCCAAAAATCTCCCAGAAATTAAAATTATTTTCGAGAGTTTAAACTACCTTATATTTTCCAAAAACCTTTTTTCCATTCAAAGAAAAAGCAAATTTTTTATTTTATTAAAATCAGTTGACGATCTTGAATTAAATTAACTGAAGCAAAAAATGTTATATATTGTACAGAGTATTATTTTTAATATGCATGTTGAATGCATAATAAGCTGTCTTCCCTCGCGTCACCTGCATATGTTTTATTAATGTAACACCATTGCATGTTTTCGGCAGAGATTTTTATTTTTTTTCTGCGAAGTATATTATTTTTTCTATAAAGTAAAAATGCGTATTAGCGAAATTATATTTAAATGTATATAACAGTTATTTTGCTAGCTCCATGCTGGACGTTCATTTTCATTGAAAATATATTTAGTTATACTAATTGTTTGTATATTTTAATGTTGCATAATTACAATAATCATTATTATTTTATTAGACTTTAATTTATTTAATCTAATAAAGTAGAATTGTGTGTTTACTTTTGAAAATAGTTCAGGAGTAATCAATGTTTGATGTATATTTTGACTCCTCCAATTAGAACTGTCCCAATTCAAAATTGTATTCTAAAATGCCCTAGTTCAAATTTCGGTTCTGAAACGCCCCAGTTCAAAATTGCGTTCTAAATGAATGAAATACAATTTTGAACTAGGGTATTTTAGAATGCGTTTTTGAATTGGGGCAGTTCTAATTGGAGGTGTCGATTTGCTCTTTTAATATTTTTATTGTAAATGTATATATGATTAATTTCATATTATCTAATATAAATGTATTGTAACTTTTAGAGAAACACCCATTCACAGTTGTTTGAAGGTGTGGGAGACAGTTTCAATCATTTTGTGGAAGATGAACAGAAATTGTTGGAAAAACGACTTCTGGAACAACAAAGACAATCAGAGGAAGATAGACAGTGGCTTGCGAGAGAAGAAGTAAATAATTTATTCAAATAAATATATGATTTTTATTTATTTAAATATTTGTACATTGCTAGTTAAATAAACATTTTTTCAACAAACATGTAAATCAATTTTATTATAGAAGAGACTTTCAATTGCAACAAGTGGAGATGAAAGTGTAAGTCCACCTATACCAAGATCAGTCACTGATTCTCCAAATCATGATATTCATACGAACACAAGTTCTCTGGGATCTGACAAATCTGACAAAGTCATTGTTGTGAAGGTATTTTTCGTATAAAATCACTTTATTATATAAATGCTTAACACTAGAAGTATCGGTATACGTCAATATAACGTGTATTGTAGATTTACAAAATAATTAATATAATTATTCTATCAAAGAGTTTCAAGTTTTGCAGTTTGTGATAATAATATGTGATAATAATGTTACTGTTTAAATTATAGAAAATGGAGCCCACTCCTACAGCGGATTTAGATAGAACGAATGACAAAGTTTACGACTGTACGACCAGCGTTGTTAGAGCTATTATGTCTTTGTCACAAGGTAAATTTAAACTTAATTCATTACAGACGCGTATTTCAAAGTAATTAAGATATTAATAGTCGATAGTTAACTTAATTGAAGCAATGTTTTATTTAAATAAAGATAAAAAGTAAAATAAAATACGGGAATTTGTACAGGTGTTCAACAAAGTAAGATTGAACAGTATTTAGAGTTAGTGCGAAGAGTGGGCATCGAGTTACGAGCTTTACTTTCATCGGTGGATGCACTCGTAGAGATATTACCCGTAACGTCGCATCGTGAAGTTGAAATGGCACATAAAGTTTTGAGCAAAGATATGTCGGAGTTAGTTTCGGCCATGAAATTAGCTCAGAATTATAGCGCCACCACTTTGGATGCTGAGTATCGAAAGTAAGAAACTTACTTAAATTAAAAATAAGAAAAAAGACAAATATTTTTTATTTATAACTTAAAACTTTGACATAATGTGTGATTTTTCAGAGGCATGTTATCAGCTGCGCATATTTTGGCAATGGATGCTAAAAATCTGTTAGATGTTATTGATTCAATTCGTATTCGTTATCCACATGTTGACTTACAAATTTCTCAGAGACAAAACGAAGTTGTGAGTGTGACACGTGGATCAACGCCAGAAAATCGTATTCGATCTAGTCAGTCGGGAGAACAACTTTTAAGGAGAAGCCAGTCCAGCGAAAGACAGGGATCGACATTTAGACAAAGTCAAAGCGGCGATGTTTTACATAGAATGGGCCAATCAGTCGATCGGGCTTTTCAGGTTCAAGACAAATTTCAAATTATTTGTTCGTGTTATTTTTATTTTCATTATATATATTAAGAATACTTTTCTATTACTTTCTTTAATTTTTTATTTGATTTTTTACTTATACAAAAATTGGTTTATATTTACAATTACTTAGTTATTATTTTTTTAAATTTAATATAGAACATATTATATAATTTTAAATATATATATTTTAATATGTAAAATCTATTTAAAGGATAATCAACATGAATCAAATGCTGCGTCAAGTTTAGAGAGAAGACATCACATGGTGACAAATAGTTTGGAAAGGAATACAAATACAGCGCGACGTTCCATGACGACGAACAGTCTAGAACGAAAGCGTCCGTCGCTGACAAGTTCGTGTATTCCAACGAGCACGTGCAATTCCGTTACAGCAAATCTTCCACCCATCGTACCCGTTTCTTGTAACATAGTTCAAACGAAAGCGCCGATCATTCATTCGAATCAGACCATAAACACGGACATTGGTCAAACTAAAGTTGCGCCTTCGATTAACAACAAAGCAATACAAGAACACCAAATTCACGAGAGCTAACAACGACAACTCACAAATGCAAAGCAATGCTTTTTTGTATTAAATAGTAGCGAAGCGACTATTGATATTCATTAATTAGCTAAGTCATTGTAAAAGAACCTACATCGATTATGAAATTATGATGCATTAACTTAATCAATCATTTTAAACACAAGTGACAGAAGTATAAAAGTTAAGAGGATGATTTTCATTTTTAACGATTGTTTTTCTTCAGATTTTGTTTAAGAATTTGCTTAAAATGTAGTATAATTCCTTTTGCACTAAAAGTTATGAGTCTATGTATTAAGACTGGAAAAGAGTGTACATATTTCGACGAAATGGAAAATTTTTATTAAAAGACAAATTTATATGATAAAAGAAGTTTGAAATTTAAATTTTAACATTTTAATTTCTGAACTTATTTTATTGTTAATTAACCAATACATACGTACTCTTCAAATGTACTTATACATAATACAGTATTCACTTAGGCATAGTTAAAAATAAGATTAGAACTGTGCAAAGACGAACAAAAACGTCGATCAGATTCAATTATTTACCTAAAATGTTAATGTATTTCTTACTTTTTTTATATTTAAATTATTTCATTGAAAATTTGATCTTCATTTTTGTAAATATAATATAATATATTATTTCTAAGAGATTAATTTGGAATTAAATTTCAAAAATAATTAAATTTTAGTTAGCATTTCCAGATTGACATCGACGTTTTTGTCTCGTAAAAAGCTGTTACTCCAAAGCTTTAGACTTATTATCGTTCATTATATATATAAACTTGACGTATTTGTTGTCAGACTACGATTCATTGCTGATTTTTGTACTTTTTTTAGCGCAATTTTCAATCTGACCATTTATTTGTTTTGTAATCGACGATTTTTTCACGTTCGAATTTTCGTATCTCAGGAATCATCAAACATTTTCTAATTAATATTTAATTACAGTTTTTCTCATAAATTAATCTTAATTTCTCCGTTGTAAAATATTATAAATACCAAAGAAAGTATAATTTTCATTTTCATTTTTACAATGTTAATTAAATTTATTAATAAAAATTTTCATTTTGCAGTGAAGCATAAGTTTAAGTTTTACAATCGTTGATGATTTAAAAAGAGTGTTAAAAAAAAGAAATGAAATGCAAATAAATTTAAGAAATAAAATATAAATACCATAATAATAACTTTGTAATAATATAGCTTTCTGTAGAATTTGCAATTTCATAGAATTATCGATATTGATACAAATTTCTTTTCATCGTTTGATAGTCTATTTACTACATATTTAATAAATTATATACAGATTTTATAAAATGTAATTAACGCCTCGCAAAGACGATAAAACATAAAACTACAGTGTATCATTATTTTAGTAATAACGATTCATTTCATTTCTACGTATAAAAAAATATAAAAATTGGCGCGTAAGTTCCTTGAAAATATTACTGTCTTGCACTGTTTTAAGGAGATTCGCCTTCTTATAGATCTAATGTTGTGAAATTTAAGAAAGAATGTATAATATTTTTTTTTTTTTTTTTTTTTGAGAAAACTTAGAAAAAGTCCTTAATTTCATTTGTGCATAAATTTATGACAAAATATGAAAGTTTTAAACTAACTACTTATAAGCATTGAACAGTTTTGCTACAAAAATACTTTAATAACTACCATTTCAATAATCATATACACATTTTCAATGCATAATTATTTTTTGATAAATTAACAGATCTCCTTAAAATTCGTCAAGATGATTAATAATGCAGTTTTAACCATCGAGTATTCAAAAACATGAAATCTATATAAAACATAACAAGTATGTTGTTATATATAAATATATATATATAAATTTTTACTTGGTATAATATTAAGAAACTTTTTTGTAGTTAAATTAATAATTAAACTACAACAAAATAAAAAAACTTAATTATGAATAAATAAATTCAGTTAAATATTTCTGACATAAGAAGAAAAAAAAGTGAATTAGTTTTTCTTTACAATGAATATAAATATTGTTGCGAATAAATATTATGTTATAAAATGATACAAAATATAATTATTGTATATTTAAAACTATTATCATTGTATGTAATAATTATATTTCTACTTTTCCGAAACAGTGTCGAATTTTAAATTATAACTTACAATTCATTCTCAAATGTCCTTTATTTCTTATTCATTTTCTCGAATAGTTGGGCAAACATGGAAGCAATCCCTTTTATAGGATAGAATGATTCTTTTTCTTCAATCAAGTGCTTGTACCCCGTAATACTAATTCCAATGTCCTAATATTGCTCTAATTCAGATCTAGCTGAGAATTCCTTGAGAACCGAGGTTGGAAGTGACTCATTGATCAGTACCTTGAGATTGTTAACAGTGATTTTGAGATTTCTCCATGTTCTGATCACTGTTCTTTGCGATGGTGATCCCACAATATACGAGGTTTGGATACTTTGTTATTTCCATTAGTTTACTTTGAGGGTCAATGTGTCTCAAATACACCCATCATGATCCATGAGCCTTTGTTTTTGGATCCTTAATGAACTCTATTGCGAAATAAGCTGTATTAAACCTGTCATTTTTAACTAATGTTCTCATGAGAACGCTTTCGCTATAATCATCATTGAGACTCATAACAAATTGGAAGATAAGGACTTTCAATTTTAGGAGACGGTCCATCGTTCGACTAAATTCTAATAAGAATTTCTTCCCTGAGATATTATTGAGCTTTTTTATCTCTAATAAATTCATATATATGTTTTTAGTCGTCTGGCAAGGAATCCTGCTACATGCTGAGCTCCCACATTAAATGGTTTACACTGTGTAATTATGAGCAGATGGCATGCATATTTAAAATCTGCATCAGTTTTGTAAAAATTCTACTACATCATCAGTATATTGTTCGATTAGTAGAATGACTGGAGTTCCATATATAAGGAATAACTGAAGCCAAGAGGAGATTACATTATGAACGAGTAGATATACATATCTCATATGTTTCTTGTTTGATGAATTATACTTGCTTAGAAATATCTCTGACTGGGTTTCTTTATCAAAGTAGAGAAGATATTTCAAACTTTTAAAATAATAAAGTATCCTAGTCTTGGATGTTCATATGTAAAAAAGGCTTCTCCTGCCATTGATATAATAACTGGTTTGGCATCATCGGGAATTTTTGTTAGTATCTTTCCAGATGGAAGCTCATCTGTTTCAGACACATAGTCCTTGTCATAAGACACTGTCTTGGTATTCTTCTTAGAGCTCATATTTTAGAACAATAATAATGTTTATAAAAAATATTTGACTCATCTGCTCGAATTTTAAAATTTGATGCATAATTTAAATCAACTTTAATCTGCTCACCATAACAAATCTATTCACTATTTCAAATGTCAAGCTTAAATTAATTTATTGTATTTATAATAGTTGCTCAACACAGTAGAAAAGAAACTATTATCCTTAAAAAGTAAAAAAGAAAAAAAAGAAGAAAAAAAAAAAAGAAATCTACACTTTTATGTAAATATATATTGTACAAATTAATATCGAACCAAATATATTCTTGTTACTTTTAAGCTCTGTGAATTTACTTTTGGTCTTAAAAAATATTTCTAGTTAAGTAAATGGACTATTTTACCTTGATAGTTGTTTCTTAATCTATAAAATGTGACATTGCTACTTCATACATCATCATCATCAGCAATGCGTATATATTTTGTACATATATCATTCATATCTGCATAAGTTGAGCGATGTTAAAATTATAGTTTGTGTAGAAGAGTTAAATCATCTAGAAAAATGAAATTGTTTCAGAACTAATTAAAAATACGTTACTTTCAGACAGTTCGGTCTATGTTTCTCGAAGAATGTCAGTATCGAGATTGTGCGTTGTATTGCAATTATAACGCGTCAGTATATAACCATTTGCTGTGATCGATGCGCAAACAAAAAATGTAAGAAAAGCACAAACGATAATAAAGTGTAATCTCAGTCGTGAAGCAAAAAAAATTTTAGTCTTTGTAAATTTGTGTAAATGTAACTATGTATTATGATCATGAACGAAATAAAACATATGATTTAAAAATTCAATTTCATTCTTTTAGTTATTACAAATTATCAGTTTTGTAATTTAAATTTATTTTAACTGTAGAAAGTAAAAAATAAGCTATGAAATGCATTAAAAATACACATTTTATTATCTTATTACAAAACACAATATTTTACTTATACTGATTTTTTTCTCATTTCACTCATACAATTAGAAAACATTTTTCACTTACACTATTATTTACAACGTCACAAAACATAACATTTAATATATTTATATTGTTTTACAAAATGTTGACAAACAATTGAATAATAATTAACAAGTATATAAATATATACATTGCCATAATCTAGAATTAATAATTTAGAATTGCAACTTCTTCGCTAAAGAGGCACCATCCATTGACTCCAGCAATTTGCGCTTAAGACTCGGTTTATCCTCGGGTTTTCGTTTAATACATGTTGGTAATGGGAGCTTGTTTCCAGGTGTAGGATAAGGTTTGTTTTTAAAGTAAGGCATTTGCAGAGCTTGATCGCAAGTGCATCTTTCTAAAGGATTGATGTTGAGAAAACTAGCCATTAAATCCAATAAATCGTCACCAGCTGCAGTGAAAATATGCTTTAAAGGTGTACCCACAAATGGTTTAAATTGAATGTAATCTGGCAGTGCAGTCATTCCGGGCCAAGTTTCTTCAGTTGGCGTACCTAATGTCTGACATAAATAAATTTTAAGTGTATTATTTATTAAAAAAATAATAATATAATTATATTAATCCATTAAATAATAACAATTAAGAATAATATCTGATTCAATATTTTATCAATTTAATTAATTAATTTATTTATATATTCATTACTTGGAAAATCTTTGTTAATTGATCCAAATCAGATTCGCCAGTTAAAAAAGGTACTCTTAATAAGAGTTCAGCTAAAATGCATCCAACAGCCCACATGTCAATTCCAGTTCCATAGATTCTGGCGCCGTAAAGTAATTCAGGCGCTCGGTACCATCGAGTTACTACTTGATGAGTATTTATGCGATTTGGGGAACCGAAAAATTTGGCTAGACCAAAGTCACCTATTTTCAAAACTCCTTCACTATTGACAAGTAAATTATTGGGTTTTAAATCTCGATGCAAAATCCAATTGAAATGTAGATAATCCAGACCGTGAAGAGTTTGTATCATATATGATTTGATATTTGCAGGAGTTAATACGATATTACTATCTTTAATAATCACTTCAAGATCGGTATCCATGAAATCAAAAACCAGGGACACATTTGATTTGTAACCAAAAACATCTGCAAATTTATTAATTATATTAGTTAATTTTTATACAACTTTATACTAAATAATTAATTTGAATTAACAAATTGTTAAAGAACAAAGTTTGAATATGGAAACTCATAATACAAAATTAAAATTTTATTTGAATTAATTACCTAACAATCCGATAATGTGATCATGTTTCAATTCCTGCAACAATTTGATTTCACGTAATGCAGTTCTGTTAATCCCATCTCTTGCTTCTGCATGACTTCCTACTTTAATCTATTATTGAAATAATGAATTATATATTATAAATAAGAAATATAAGAATAAATACTTATTTTGCAACAATTATTAAAAATTATTACCTTTTTAACTGCAACAATAGTATTCGTCTCAGTGTCTTTGGCTTTATATACAGTAGCAAACTGAAAATTTATTTAATTATTAAAATATACAATTACGATATATAATATTTTGATTTTTTAAAGTACTTTAAATAAACCTGTTTAATAATATCTAACCTGTCCTTCTCCTAGAAAATCAATTTTCTCATATCTTCGTAGTTTTTCCGTCATCTTATTGGTTTTAGTATGTAGTATTTATATTTATACTTGCAGCTAAATTATTAAATAACACTATTTTAAATATAAATAACACCTTCTATTTCATTGGAAATTTAAATTAAAGTATTAACACCAGCCCTATAACACGAAACATAGGCTGGGGAGTGGGGACCGCTGGGGTTCACCGGTTCACATGCGCATTGACTAAAGCATTGACTATATTATATCTTTAGTTAATGGCCTGATAGGTGTGGAGTTTAGGAACACATGAACGTGATGTGTTTATATCACTGAAATATAGATATACTGGAACAGGCACTGACTGACCGTTCGCGAGTAGAGATAGAAAATGTTTATGGGTATATTAGATGAAGGTGCATTATATTTTTGTTTAAAATAATTTGACTACATATTTAGTAATTGTGGGCAAATATTTTTTAATTGGTTATTAATTTTTAACAAATATTTTTTAGTTGTTTATTAATTGTTAATAAATATTTTTATATTCATTTCTTTGTGCTTTAATTACAAAACATTTAAAAATTTAATACAAAAAATTATCAAAAATTATTAAACAAAGAACATTATTATATGAAATGAAAATATAAATAATTGTGAATTTATAATTGTTTTCGGTAATATACCGAGATAGTATAGTTTTCGGCAATATACCGAGATAGCATATTCTTCGGCAATACAGTGAGATGTCATATTCTTTGCCAATATTTTGAATTACCATAATTTTCGCAAAGATTCTGAGTAAGCATAGTTTTCCATAGGACCGTCGATATGAAGTACACTTAGTCTTACATTGAGGGTAAGCAAATTTTAATTTAAATAAAGAAATATGAACTTCAGATTGTTTTATTCCAAATTTAAAATCAATTATATACTTAACTTAACAGACTTTGGGACAAACAATTTTTGACAGTGCTGTCGTCTCAAATGGAAGAAACATATCATATAAACATATCTACCGATAGATCTACTTAGCTCTCTAATATGTAATTATCGACTCTCGCGTCCATATCCTGCTGCAGATACATTACCGGCGTAACTCTACATTATTGATGGACGAAAAAGAGCATTAAGAGTTAAGTCAAATTCATTAAAATGCAATTAATCAAAATACAAAATCATTTAAGCTTATAAGTTCAAAATCATTCTGATAAGAGGATGTTAATTACCGATGTTACCGACATTACAGATTTATCAAATAAAATTTTCGAGACCCCAATACCCTTAAGAATATGGTTGGGATATGGGTCAAGGGAGGTCCACCTCCACCCACCCCTAGGGAGTGCGGTGAGGATGGACTTTTTACATTCATTTTCCCAAAAAGTACCGCAAATCTAATTTTGACGATTACAACGCCAAAATTCGATTTGCTACAAATTGTACTTGTAGCATTATAGTAATCTTATAGGCAATATAGTCCAGCGGTAACGTATGAGACCAGTAACCTGAGGAACCAAAGTTAAATTCCTAACATCAGAGGATTTTTGTTAAACTTTTAAATACTAAAATAATTTAAATGTTCATAATAACGATATTTCTACGCAGAAAAAAATGATTATACATAAAAAAATATAATATAATTATATTCGCTTTTATGAAATTTACAATCATAGGAGTAAGTCGTTGTTTCCAAACTTTAATGGTTCTATAAAACTTAACCCTAAAGGCTTAAAAAATAATAGCCTGGAAAGGCCTGATAATCTGATAACTTGATATACCGGATATACCCGATAACAATTTTCGGGTGGCCAAAAGGGCCTCGATTTACCCTTTAAAGGAAGCCCTTTCGGGCGTAGCTTACCGCCGTGCGTTACATGTCTGATCATATCCATTAAGGCCTTTTTTGTGGTATAATTTTATGTATGCCCGTACGGAAAAAAATATAAGTCAAAATATATGTTAAAATATATAACGTTTTGCCGCTAAAATATATTTGAAAATATATTTCAAATATATTTTTTATATGCAAATATATTTTTGCATATATTTTACAAATATATTTTTACTTATATTTTTACAAATATATTTCAGAAATATATTTGAAATGTATATTAAATATATAACTTTTTGCCGAAAATATATGCGCACATATTCATATATATTTTTGCATATATTTCGAAATATATTTTCTTCCGTTAGGGTGCCCTTTAAAGAAAATAAAATATCTGTAAAGGGCCACGATTTTGCCCGATTACAAATTCTGCTTGGTAAACATGTTATTATTCATCTACTAAAAAAGTGAATAATAGATAAATCACAATAAAAAATTATCAAAATTAAGTGTAACATATTAAATGGATGTAAAATTTATGTAAAATGGATATAAAACGGATGTAAATTGAATGTAAAATAGATAATAAAATGGATATAAAATATATGTAAAAATAATAAAATTAAAACAGTGAATCAACTAACGTGAAGATTCTTACTGTAACATACATCGGTGAAGCCGTGCAGTGATTCAAAACTCTCGTCATCGACATGTAGATCGAATATCTTAATAAATATATTGTTAATAGCATTCTACTATTAACACGAATGTTTTTCATTAATACATGGGGAAAAAGGAATCTCACAAAATGTACTACATTTTCTAATAATGTAATATTATTGGCCTAAATACAAGATATACAATAAATATTCATATTAAATTATTTAAATAATATTACTGAAGCAGACCATATTTCGATCTTTTAATAAAAAGAATCATTTTTCTAGAAATCTAAAAATAAACAAAATAAAAAACTGGATAGATGGCGATGATGAAAAGTCAGATTATGATTAAACATAATTAATTATATCTAAAACAAATGTTCGCAACGTTAACATAAAGTGACATGGATAATTAACTTGCGTAAAATGTGCAAAAAGAATGTTAGCAACAACTTGTAAATAAAATAAAAATTGTGAATAAAAAAATGAAAGCAAGAGAAAAGTGCGCAAGTTGTGAAGTGGGCTCTCTTCTCAGGGCAATCAATTTCGTGCTCCCTCATATAATTGCAGGTACGTTCTCAGCGGGTCGGACACTATTGTACAAACTAAGGCTGTTCGTTCTCAAGATCGGGTGAGTTACGAGGACGCTTCTTCCTCATTCTGGTAGAGCACAGGGGACCTGGTAGTGGTAACTGTCGCCAATGATAATTTATGTTAATGGCAGTTCATACTGGCTAGCTCGAAGCACAACCAGGTCCAGTTTGTGAATCGTCGTGATACTGAACGGACATGAATCCTGTCTAAATGTGGCTACAACATTTGACAGAGATGGAAGATAACAAAAGCGCAACATCGTGCGCAAGTAAGGACTGAAAGAGAGGAAGAAAGAAAAGGAGCGGAGAGTATGAAAAAGAGCTGAACATCGAGAATAAAAAGTACACTTTCACCCTCCCAGATTACCCCTAACTTTCGACGCCTGGGTAATGGCGACGCCCAACTACGTAACACGCAGAATCACTAAATTGGGGCTGCGTCGCACGCGCACACGTATTCCCGGATTTCCGACGCTTCCTTCGGGATACAACGGCACGCTAACAAACAAGCCCACGTAGCGACTTAGTATCAACGCAGTTTTGTCATTTTCAATCGAGGTAAGTCAATCTTATTTATATTTTTCTTTCACTTAGCAAAATAAACATATTTTGTATACATATATGACATTCATACTAACATTTATGTTTGTAAACATGAATAGACAAGAGCATTTTGTTTAGATACATTTCAGTTATCTGCGTCTTAGAATGCATGCAAAATGAATTCTAATTGCGAAATCTGTAAAATATAACGAATCCCATTCAATAACATAGTTTTATAAAAGAGGAAAGAATTCACAACATTTCAATGTTGTTATATTAATATATTAATTAATTTTAGATTTCATAAGAGATACGTTTTGGACGCACAGTTTTTGTTTCAATATAATTGTTTTATTCGCTTTATTGTGCAAAGATTTCTATATCTGTAGATTTTCAACATTAAACTTAAGACAAATTTATTCATTATTTCGTTTTAATTCTTGAAAGCAACAATTTTTTATGCGTTTATTATGATAATGAGCTTTTGATAGATAGATACAACGAAATGTTAAGGCAACGTAAATTGAAAATTTACTTGTATTATGCAAATGATTTTTCTATTTATTTTAGACAAAATGGATCTCATTACATTTATTCGTTAGCAAAAGTGTATAAGAAGTTATTATTTTTTTATAATATTGGCGAAACAAATATATTAATATTATATTTTTATTTCATTTTTATATATCGAAAGTAAAAAAAAACTAAAATGATGAAATATTACATATACATATATTATTACATATGTAACTATAATTAAACTAATGGACGTATACACCTAGCCAAATAATACAGGAATTTTTACTGTTGAAACGGATTTCGAGCTGTATAAGACAACAAACAAAAGAAATTACTTTTTTTTCTAGAAAAATGTTTGTTTACATCATAATAATTTTTGTTAAAACCAGTAATTTCTTTTGTTTGCTGTCTTATACAGCTCGAAATCCGTCTCAACAGTAAAAATGCCTGTGTTATATGGCTACGTGTATGGATATAGACAATTTAATAATAATTCAATTTCAAAAGAGTTTTATTAACTTTTGTTAATATTCTCTAATCTTCATCTGAAAAGTTCATTATTTTTACAATTACTGTTTTTTTATTAAAACTAATATATAACCTAATGACAGTTGATTAAGACAATGTGTTTGAAAGTATAATTTTTACATTTACATTTAACCCTTTTTATGATAAATTAAATTTTAGTTAACAATATAGTATACTATTAATACTTAATTATATATTTTAATATATAAATTATATAATAATAAAGCATACTATAAAATGTTACATAATTTATTCTACAGATAACTACTGATATGAATTGTATATGAACTGATATGAAAGCGTTAAATTAATGCGAATTTCCTTATAATATTTTGATGAATTATTTTTTATTGGTTACGGTAAAAAGTAATTCATCAAAATAAATAATTAATAATCATAATTTTAAAACGGTACATATTTTCGAAATTATTATTTTGTTTGAAAATTAAAATATAATTCAACCCAAGATTATTTCGCAAATTATATGGCATTAATGTAAAATAAGTTTATTTTCAAGAAAGGTTACAGTATTGAGTTGAATTGTTTTTTAAAAAATTTATTTAATATAAACAGGTAGGTCCTAGAGACCCGAACCACCTTTAGAAACGTTTCTCATCATTTATCATTTTTCATCATTTATCATATATCAAACGAATAGATCATTATATCATTTTTCATCCAAAACTGAATTTAAACGCATGCAAAAAATAATTTCAAGAATTGAAAAAACGAATCTTTATATTAAAAAGTACAATTTCTTATCACTATTAATACATCTTTGTGTTTCGTAAAAAGTTCTTCTTTCTTTATACTACATTATTTTGTTGTATTTTTAAAATGTGGAAACAGTGCAAAATAATTACATTAAAGTACAAGTAATCAAAAATGATATGCTAGTTAATTTATTAAATGATGTAATTAAATTAATTAAATGATCTAATTAACTAAGTAAATTATTTCAAAATACATACGAAATTTCAATTATTCCGTTTAAATTATTTGTTTTACTTTTATCAAATTTCACTTTTACATTTTATCAGATATTTTAGTAAAAATTAGCAAATAATTGTAGCTAGTATTGTACTAACATTTTCTTATGCTAAAATAAACATATTTTTTATATTGTCATTTACGTGTCGACAAAGTTTTTTTTCAACACAAAAATGACAATGTGAAAAATATTTGGCAACATGTTTTTTGTGTTTATATTTATAGGTGAAATGCTTATTTTGTTTAGTTAACTGACATTTTTGGTTGAAAAATGCAAGTAAAGCGCCACTGTCGTCTTTATATATGAAACCAATTTCATAAAAGCAGGATAACCGAGGAACCTCCTTAAGATGATTCTTCAATCGAATTCACTGCTTCTCTCTTCCACTAATGTAGTCATATAGCTGAAGAATCACCTTAAGGTGATTCTTCAACTATATAAGAGTAACAAGGATAAAGCTAATGGTGTCGTCATTAGTGAAAGACAGAAGCAGCGAATTCGGCTGAACAATCACCTTAAGGTGATTCCTCAGCCGAATTCGCTGCTTCTCTCTTTCACTAATGTCGAAATCATTAGTTATATCCTTGTTGCTCTTACACAGTTGAAGAATCACCTTAAGTAGTCAAAATAACCATCAAATAGTCAATGTGACTATTCATATAGACTATTTTTATATGTTCATTTGTCTTTGTTTACATTATATGTAAACATAAGTATTTCTCTTTGTTTATCACATTGTTTTCAGAGATATAAAAATAGCGTATATCTCATTATAATCATTTATACATTTTCAAAATCTCAGGTTTGATAAAAATGTCTTAAAAAAATTGCTCAAAGCTTACTCAAAAATTATTTGAGCCAATGTTTATCAAATGCTTATCAAACTGTGTTTGATAAGCAACATAACCCATGTTAGAGTTATGTTGTTATATAAAAATTTCAATATATTTATATAATCTCTTAATGTTAAAGTGTAATCAACTGAAGAATTCAATGATATTTCTTTTTCTACGGAATATAATTTATAATAAATAATATATATACGTTAAAGTGATGTTTGTTAAATTATTGATACAAGAAGTAACCCAAAACATATAAATAAATATTTAGAATATAAATATATTTTTATATTATAAATTACAATAACTAAATAAGAACAATCATTAAATTACGACTTTACATATAACAAATAAAATTTTAGCAATTTATTATTGATCAACAAAAGTAATAATGAAATAGTATTGAAATTGGTTGATTAATTTTAGATGCGATAGATGATAGAAACTGTAAATTCTGATTGAAGCCATATTCTAAAGAGAGAATCAACAAAATTCGAAATGGCCGGTCGATTTCTTTTATTATACAGGGGTTGATATTCAGTGTTAGCTGTTGTGAACGAGGGGAACGACGGAGCATTTGTGAGCATGCGCCATACTTAATAAATGGCTACAATATAATACTCGTATTATAATTTTGCGAAGCTGAATATTAACATCTATGATGTACACTGCTTTTCATTCTACATTTTGTAAAGACAAGAGATAATAATTGATGGTATATTAAAAGGATTTAAGCAAATAATAAAATAATAATAAATTATCTATTTATCCATATAATTCAATAAAAGAATATTTTCATACGGTTATTTGTCTTTGCTTACTGAGTCAATATTTTGTGACAAAAAAAGTAATTTTTTCATAATTAAAGAAACGTTAGATCAATTTTGGTATATTAATTTATTACCAACAAATTTTAATTTGAACAAACATTTACTCCGGGATTACAGACGTCACGAATCGCCTTAAAAAGGGCGGAGTTTTTTGTGTGTAAAAATCCACCTTTTTTGGTGATCATAGGTTTTGCTCCGAGTTTCATTAAAGTATTCATTTAAATTGTGCGTGGTGAGAAAACTAACCAATACCTACCTTTTTTAGGTGATCATAGATTTCGCCTAAACAACAGTTAATTTAAAAAAACAAGCACCTCGGATATGGTCATTTTCAATTCCACAATATAAAACTTTATTAAATATAATATAATATATTTATAATATGTTATATTATATTTAACTATATTATATATAAAAAAATAAATATAATACAAATATAAAAAATTAAAAAAATATACAACATCAAAGAAGAATAATAATATATAAATTTAAATTTATAAAATTTTTGGATTAAAACAATAAAAAGTATATATATGTCGTAGGCTTTTAGACAAATCAGGCATTTAGTGAAAAGATTAGGCCTTTAGCTAAACGCTGGCCAATAGAATAATTTCCATTAAAATCAATGTTATTTGTCTATTGGATCTATTGAACAAGAATTATATATAACATCGCACCAAGCTTGATTTGCTGTTGAGTTATTAACATCCATTCAATATCAACCAAAAGAACGTTCACACATTGATTCGATGTTGAATGAATATTTTTGCAATATTGAATCAAAATCATTTCGGTAGACCAGTTTTGTTAAAATAATCATTTTTACTCAGGCTAACCCTATTTATTAGAATTCAAATAAAATGTGATAAATTAGATTATAATCCATTATTCATCCGTCCATAATGAAAAAGTTGATGGGAGGATGAAGTTGGCTGAATGACACGATTTGCCAATTTCAGAACTGTCATAGTTCATTGCGGTTCTGTGATTGGTTGCATTTGGGCACAATTTGAGGATTGAATTTGGACAGTTTAGACTTTTTAGAAATTTTAAAGAATCGGATATATATAAATTGATTAACATTTTATAATTCTTTTTTATATTTTCTTTACAATTAATTAATATATTTTTTTATAATTTTAATATGTATAAAGTAAAAAAATATTAAACTAAAATTTATTATATTATTTTATCATGTTTAATTTTAATTTTTCAATTTAATAGTTTTAATAATTAATTAATCAAATAACTCATTCAAATATATAAAGGTATCCATATATATTGAGGAGTCCAATATCAATCTTGCTTGTCTTTGATCTTTTAAATCGGATCTCAAAAATCGATTTCTTTTTGGGGATATTCTTAGTATTGCGTATACAATTGCATTCAAAATATAGAAATGTAACGTATAAAGAAATGTCGTCGTACATCTTAATACGGATTAATTATTTAATTATTAATGTATATATATATATATATATTAAGCTTTTATATTTTCCCGTATATTTTTTGAATACATATAAAATGGTTACTTTATTAATAATAAAATACTGATAAAAAGCGTTAATTGTAAAATAAAAATAAAGAGGTCATACGCTATTTTCATATGTTTATTACAGTGTAGTATAAGGAGGTATTATAATAAACATAAAAATATGTTTGTTTATTTGTTTTTTGTTCATTTGTTTGCTTGTTTGTGGAAGCATCACGCTTAGTCTGTACCATAGATATTAAAACACTTAAAAGGACAAATCTGTGATCATTCAGATTTGACATAGGCTGTATTAGAACTCAATTCAATAATATTCTCTTTAAAAAAAATTGACAAAAAATAAAGGGTTGGTCATACGAAAGAAAAGTGGTTTATAGGGAGGTCATAGGAAGGTCTCACAAACAAACAAAACAATATTTTTAGTTTTCCAATATTTTCGAATCGTATCATATTTTTCTATCATCTCATACTTGCTTTTAATATGATGTTTTTATGTGCTACTATAAGAGCCAATGTTTAATGTAATTTTTCTTTCTTTATTTGTGTAACAACCATAACATGAACAATTCAGATTATTATTATTTTGTACTTACAATTAACATACTAATATACTAACAAAGTTATTAAATAAAGTCATTAAATTCTGTCATTTTTTATAAGTCGAATAATCCCTCTTTAAAGTTCTTTCTCTTATATTTAAACAAAATCTTGAAGTATATCAATGCACTAACATTTTAAATTATAAGTGCTATATAGAATAACTATAGTAAGGAAATAATTAATTCATATTAATTAATCATTATTAATAATAATGTATTGTCATTAATAATAAACCTAATAGATAAACATAATTATCATAAAAGTCTGCTCGATAAACGGTGATTTGAGATATTTACCGCGATCATCAATAGACTGATTATTTTATACAGAACGAAATTCAAGGTTCAAATCACTATAGTCGAGACTACAGTTGTTTCAAGCAGGTAACCAAACCCTGCAGTTAACTTCGTCTACACAATGCCGATTTGACCTTGAATACGTTGAACATAGATCTTCGTATTGTCTGCAAGAAAAAAAAAACAAATAAATGTTAACTTTCCATGATAATGAAATAAACAAAAATAATTCGGATACTACCGAGATACTAGATACGATATAAGAAGATATTTATGAATGGATAAAAAATATGATTCATAAACAAACTTGCTATTTGTTTAAATAAAAGCTTAAATAATAAAATTAAAAAAAATATATGTAATTATTAAATTTTCATTTAAAATAAAAATTTAAATAAAATTTAAAAAACTATTTTCATCTATCTGGAATTGGAATCTGCATTAAAATTAAGGAAAAAATGAATTTCAGTACAAAAATGTTAAAAAATTATAATTTTAAAAATATAATTTGCTTTATTGTTAACAAAAAAATTGTAAAAGTTACCGTCATTATTATAGTAATTTTTTTATTTTATTTAACACTCGTCTCTTATGAATATTTTAATAGTATGAAAGTTTGTATAAAAAACTATTCATTTTTACCGATACACGTTACAATATAATACATTATGTGCGAGCTAAGAAATACACAAGGATATTCGGAGTTGCATGATTTATGACTGAAAATTCGTGTCAAAGTTAGGGTATTCGGTTGTTTTTCATTTCCAAAGGTTAGTAAATTTCGTTACGGCGGAGATAATGCTATTGTGTTATCTTTAACTATTATGTTTGAGCTGAAATTATATTTCCGAAATATCCCACGAATACTGTGAGCACGTTCCGGAAATATTTTACTAAATCTTTAAAATGACTTCAGTATTTTGGAACTATGCTATGAATCATGTGAATATATGTTAATGATTCCAAGAGAAGTCATTCACATTTATTTGATGAAAACTAAGATATTAGATCGTTTTATTATTTTTTAATCTATAGCATAAATAAATTTATTTATGCAACTTTTATAAAAACAACGATTAAAGGTAAAAAAAATATTTTTTTGAATATTCATAAATTTAAATCGATACATTTAAATTAGGTAAAAAGTTACATCTCAAATTTTGTGTACAAAAGAATATATTTCTTGTTCAAAAAATTAAAATTTATCCTTTTTATGAAAAATCTAATTATCATTTTTTATTATAAATGAATTAAACGTATATAATTATATGTATATAATAATTGTTCTCGTAATAATTAACTTGAAATCTTTTTTTAATATCAAAATGTATAAAGGTTCTTAAGTAATATAAGAACTTTATATATTATTATTATGAATCAATACTTATTGCATTTATTTATTTTATTCAATAAAATAATCATTTCAATAAACAATTTAAAAATTTAATGAATGTATTTTTAATTATTAATTATATTAAATTTATTAATATTTTCATACTAACAAATTTCTATTAATTATTTTGTCTGCTTTTTATACGATTTTTATGCAAACTAAATAATTTTATTTAACAAATTAATATTATTTTAGTAAATATATACAAATGTTGGCATATATTTTAAAAAGTGAAAATCTAGGATGCATAAATAATTTTCAAGTGATTTGCATGATTCAATATGATGAACTTATGATTCATCATATTGATTAACTTTTACTAAAAATGATATCTTATTTATAGCAAAATTTACTAATATACAAATATTTACGCAAATTATTCAGATCTTTTTTAATTATTATAATGTACATTTTAAATTTAGTAAATTATATTTTGTTGTTGTTTTTATTTATAAAAGTGAAGCATTTATCTAAAAAGCCGAAAAAATTGTCTTCTTGAATAAGCCATTTATATTATAAATGGCTTATAGAATATATTATTATATGTCTTTACATTTCAATGACGTAAAAAGTATAGGTGATTTAGGCAAACAATTTTCTAATGTAACATAAAACATATTTATAATATAATGTTGAATATAATAATTTCTTTCATGTAGAATAATTACATATTATAAAATTAAAGTTACTTTGTAAGCAGTGATAGTTACGCATCTGAATTTTATTTCAGAGAAGATTACAAAATCGAAAGTGGGGTTACTGTGAATGGAGGAAGGGAAAAATGCCGGCTGGTAAGCAGATGGTTGGCTCATTTATTGGTTCACTCGTTGACTCGACCGTGTCTCATCCCAGAGTGGAACCTTTTTGTGTCAGGGGGATTGTGGCATATTTTTCACCAAAGTATAGGCTGGCATAAGTTGTTTCTCACAGACAAAATTAAAATCGTCGCTTTATGCACAGGGTAAGTTGCAAAGTGACATATATTACTCGTTTTGCTTGTTCACACTTTAACTCATTGACTATATTGTACAATATCACCTTTTATATATTAATTATATATTAATAACTAAAAAGTATAAATGTAAAAATGTTTTTAATTATCTTATTCACAAAATTATTTTCTGTATATATTATTTGTTTTGTTATTCATTTAAAGTAACTATTAAATGTTTGACTTTTTCAGTACAAAGATAATACAATGCGGACTGTTAAGGACTCTTAGATGAGACAAAAAATGGCAGAGGAGAAGCGACGTTTAAGAATTGTCTTCGATAAATATGAGCTAAGTTAAATGCACACGTGCAAACCCTGAGAATTGCGAAGTGCGACTGTTTATGTGCATTGACTTATATATGTATACATATATACGATGTATGTATGTGTGAGTGCGTGTGTGTGTTATAACGCACATTGACAATGGCGTCTTTGGGCGGACGCCGTCGGGTCGATAGTCAAGCCTTGGTCTGCGAAACTCAAACTCACACCCTAAAGCAGCTTTGGGACCACCCTATTAGAGCAACTTGGTTTATCATTCATTTTATCAGATGAAATGATGCGCCGTTAAAATAAGTAAGTGTGCGACATTAGTTCAGTCATAACTTTGACAACTTCTGTCATCACTGTTTTGATGGATTTCTGTTGATCGCATTAGAACCTTCATTGATGGATTAAGATATTGTCGGCGTTAATCCTTGACTGAACTAATAGAAGCTTTACCTTTTGTCACGAAGATGTTTGTGTTTTTGTATATATCATCAAATAAAACATCAAATAACAACTTCTTTATTCATTCTTATTTTTTACTTTTCGGGAAAGTATTTCATCTTAATACTTTGATCATAGATTTTAATAAGTATCATGTTGAAAATAAAATATCTGTTTTATCATATATTTTTATCAATAAAATATATTAGTATATTAATAAAAAACTTCATTTGAAAGCAAGAAAGATTTTTTTTTATCCAAATATTGTAACCACAAATGAAATACGGTAAATTACTGTCATTAGCTGTCAAATTTAAATAAATTATTAAAAGACTTTAAAATATGACGCAATTGATTTAAATTATAAAGCAGTGCCACATTCGATTTTCAACTTATTTTCAACAGTTAATATTCAACTTAAATTAATAGAAATGTTTGGATGAAAATATAAAATTGTTTATAATTCTCAAAAATGATTAATCTATCCTATTTATAATTAATAAGGTCAGATGTCCAGTAATCATTTCATTATATATTAAATGACCATCGACGATTAGACTTTATTTATTTTTTAGTATTTATTTGGTGATTTATAAGATGAAAATGACATACTGCCTTATTTTTAATGAATTGTTTAACGAAGAAATCTTTTTCTCAAACGTGTATTGAGAAAAATCTTAAACTAAAAAAATATTTGTTTTCCTTTTTCTTTAAATTTAAATACTTGCTAAAGTAATTAGTAAAAATTTTGTAATAGTCTGAATCACTCTCTCATTAAAATGTCAACTGATGACTTGACGATTGGTTGTGTACAGATCTTGCAACTTCCAATTAATTTACAATTAGATGCAGAGCGTTAAGATAATGTAATTTTTAAATTAAATGAATACGTTTCGCAGTAAAAAAAACATGATAAGAAGGTTTAAATTTACATCATATTAAAACTTAAATCAATTAATCGCAAAAGAAAATCGCAATTTCTTAAATTATCCCAAAATTGGCATGCAATGGTTTGTTAAAATTATATTATAGAGTCCAACATGACATTACAATTAGTGGAAAAATATATATAAAGCGTAAGTTATTATGCCAAAAATAATTGTTTTAATATGTAAGACGTATTTATGGAGATTGGATTTTGTCAAAATTAATAATCACTGTTATTGCAGTCTTTTTGTTGATTTCAGTTTACATCTGTAAATTTAGTTATACACTAATCTGTGATATTACATGCTATATTTACATTAAGTTATATTAAATTACGGCATGAAGTTAATATGAAAATTAATAACGCTGTACAGTAATACGTAATAATACTCAAGAACTTTAGAAAAGAAGATAAGGGTAATTCAAAATAAGTGCCTCAACACTAGTAGTTGTTATGATATAATGCATTAAAAAGTTCAAAAGCTACAATTGAAAAGAAAACAATTTTAATCTAAAACTAACTTCATTTACTAAAGTAACTATCTGAATGAGTAACAAACTAATGCAGGGATGGCAATGAGAAGGACAGAAGATCACAAGCTTCCATATTTTTTAAATGGAGTTGCCGATTTTTTGTCTCTTTTTCGTGGCATCGCTGAACTAATGTCAACTATTTTACCTAACAAAATTGGAAAGAACATTATTATAAAATTAGCGTCAAGTAGTTAGTTAATTATTCAGTTTCTTTAGTTCAGTTAGTAAAATCACTTAAATATAACTAGTTAATGTTGTTCAATTTGTTAGTTTAGTTAGTTGCTTTAGTTAAATAGTTTGGTTATTTAATGTATAATTTATTATTTATAATACTTTTTATTAATTTTTTTTTTATTTTTTTTATTTTATTTTTTATTATTATTAATTTTTTATATTTTTTTTATAAATATATAAATAATAAATAATAATTTATAATTAATTATTATTAATATAAATTATTAAATTTAATTTAATTTAAATTAAATATTAATAATTATTATAATTCAAAGTAATGGAGTTAAACTTTTTTTTCAGATAATAATAATAATACTTAATGTTTAACATCTTTAATCCATTTTAAACAATTATTTTTATTCCACATAATAAAACATAAAAACATAAAGATAACGTTAGTTTTTTTATAATATAAAAACATAATCTTAATATGAATTGTCTTATTTTGGCATTACTGAAAATGATCAAATTAAACTGTTGGTTGGTATGGTTGCAATAACAGATCGTTTCCGGTCCCGAGTTATTGCATTATGAGGAAGTCGAGTGTAATGCAACTGCCGAAAAATCTAAAGTGGTAAAAGAAGATCCTAATTAAGGCCCGGGATTTGCTGATTAACGTGTGATATCTGTACATACTTATTAAATAAAGATATAAAATAAAGGCAAGAGATGCGTGGCGGAAAACATTTCCGGCCCTTCGGTTGTTGGATATCGCATTTAATCGGTACTGGGCGCCAGACCATTTTCTCATAAACGGCTAAAGAATCGGCCGTGACAGGCTGAAAATAGAAACAAAACAAACCAACACTGCGAGTCAAGCTGGTAGCTTGAGGAGATGACGCTAAAAGAAAGAGCAAACAAAAAGAAACAAACAGTCGGGATATGGGACAGGCAAATCAGACAAAAACGAATCTAAAATAACAAATTTTTTGGAATCATTGCGCGTTATAGATACATAACACTATCATAAGATTCAAATATTTGTCTTGAAATTGATATTTTTAAGTAAATAAGAGCTTAAAGATTTAAGTACTTATATAATAAATATTAGCTGTCCTTTCAACTTCGCCAAAAAAAAGGCGTAAAATATAATTATTTGAACAGAAAAAGAAAATTTCATTACAAAAATAATAAAAATTACAAATTGTAAAATTACTGAAATTAGTAGTTAAACAAATTTAATTATATTATATTATATTATATTATATTATATTATATTATATTATATTATATTATATTATATTA